>NJCS01000304.1:51758-75389 GCA_002234255.1 Fusarium sp. Na10 | reverse complement strand
CATGCTTATCACATACGTTACATGGCGGGACTTTGTTGTTTTCTGAGCCATACTGGGACGAACGGCATTTTTATGCCGCGTGATGGACCGCTATGACCCCCAAGAATGAGGAGATATCAATCCCCTAGCATTATGAGGAGCAGAATTTCTATGTGCGATCAGAGGAGCAGAAACGATAAAAACATGGAAATCTAGCGCGTTACTTGCTCTTCCCTATCGATCCGTGTACCCGCTGTGGTATCGTATTAAATAAGCTATGTAAGTAGCATTAAAGTTTCCTTTCCCTACCTATGCCGATATAATGACATTCATATCAGGGCACATTTTATGATATGTTAAGCAAGTTACTCTTTTTTATAAGCCATGAGCGATAGCAAATTAGGGGAAAGTCCGGACATGCGCAATTGTCTTCAAACTTTACGGGGAAGCGGATCCTAATTGCGGGGGACAAAGACCCGTCGGGTCATTTGCATTTAGAAGCGCACCTCTTATAACAAGAGCTTTGCCTGACGAACTGTGCTTAAAGAGGACACCCCTAGTCTCTTAAGAAAAAAACCGATTCGCGGGGAAATGTAGAGATGGCAGATCATACTCGTATTTTCGATGGACTGGGTTCACAAAGACTTGCGCAAAGAAGAGGTCGTCGTCCTCCGCATTATGGCTTCAAGGTATGGACTCTCGGTTGAGACGGCAGGGTAATGACGTCGACTCTATATATATATATACATGCCACAAGCACTCGCAAGTGTCTGGAAGGGCAAGCATTTACTGCAGACAGGTCCCCCAAAACGACCCTCATCTATCAAATCACTAATTCGAAAATATGGCACTGTCCTGGCTCGCAACCTTGGCGCTCCTGCCTCTTCTTGCTCTGGCGGAGAGCGATGGCTTCGGTGCCAAGCCTGTCATGGGCTACAACAGCTATAATGTAGGCAGTCCAAACCAAACACTTGCTAGCAGGAACTGCTGTCTGACTCTCGCTGAAGGATGTTGTTTGTAGTCCCAACCAGACATATATGCACGACACCATCACCGCCATGAAGCAAAAGGGCTTCGTCGACCTCGGTTACACCATGTTTCAGGTGTGACACATACTTCTGACTGAGCCTGTTTGAAAAAGACTGACAATGATGAACAGATCGACTGTGGTTGGTTCAGCAAAGAACGTGCCGCCAACGGTTCACTTACATACGATAACCAGACTTTCCCAGACGGCATTTCGCCCTTGAGCAAGTATGCAATTAGCCAAGGAATTCAATGGGGCATGTACACGGGTGCGACACCTTACCAGTGCATGCCCGAGTATGTGGAGGACTGGCCAGCGTCTCAATACCACGAGAAGGCTGATGCATTACAGTTTGCTGGATGGAACACAGTCTATGTAAAGGCTGATAACTGCTTCGCGTCGGACGACACGCTCGTCCAGCAATATACTAACTTGTCAAATGCACTTAGGGATGTTGGGATCGACGGCATGATGGTGTGTGAGTGGGCGTTGCCAGCCAATGGAGACATTGACCCGGCCGTGTGGACAAAGCCCATTGCTACGTCGTGGCGTGTGGCTGCTGATATTGCTCGAGGCTGGGATTCTGTCTTCCGTATCACCAACGAAGCCATTCACGTCATCCTCCAGGGTAATTCTTGACCTGGTCACTACGGCGATATGGACCTGTTGGAGGTTGGAAACCCGGGGATGACCCAGTCCCAGCAAGCGACTCATTTCGCCATCTGGGCCATGTTCAAGAGTGCCCTTATGATCAGTACCAATGTGGTCAATATGCCATCTGAGACTCAGTCCATTCTCAGCAATACTGGTCTCATCGCCATCAACCAGGATGACCTTGGAGCACCCGTGCGCCTTATCCAGCGCTACCCTGACTACGATGTCTACGCTGGTCCCTTGTCTGGTGGTGATATGGCCGTACTCATCGTGGACCAGTCTGGGAACGGCGGTAATTACTACCTTGACTTTAAGTCTCTCAACGTTTCCCGTGCTGATGTCAATGACCTGATTGCGAACCGAGAATGGCAAGACTTCAGCAACTGGTATGCGAAACTGCAGCCGTACGGCTCTTCTGCGCTGCGCTTGACCAATATCCAAGCCTACACTCCTCCAGCTGTTACATACAACTACATTGAAGGTAGCTCGAGCGTTGTCGACAACGGTGCAAAACTTGTAGACTGCTCTGCTTGCTCAAGTGGCCGGGCTGCTGGATACGTCGGTGGCGGGCAGAGCGACGGTGGCGGCAGCGTCACATTCACCGGCATCAAGACGTCGAAAGCCACACAGAACGTCAAAGTTGACTTTATCAACTGCGAGATCATCTATCCCAACCAGTCTGGTCCCAACGCGAGAGGTGCTCAAATTTCGGTGAACGGCGCCAACTCGGTTGACATTCTGTTCCCTATATCTGGATACTCGTGGACAGCATCAGTATTGCCCAACTTCCTCGTTGAGTTGACCGGGCTTTCCACCAGCAAGCCGAACAACATTACCATCACTGGTATCCCCAACGGTGTACCCAACACCAGTGGCTACGCTCCGAAGGTATCTCTGTCTTAGCCTAGTCGGCTTCTTAGATATAGCGTAGATATATAGAAGTCGGGCTGTTAAGTTCTTACTTAGAAGAACTTAAGCTGCTCAGGCTGGGAATAGGCTATAAGATTTATTTATATTATTCGGCATTGAACTTATACTCGACTGCAATCACATTACCATGGGCTCCATTTTAAGCACTTGGGATTGGTGCATATGATAACCGTATAGGAGAAGTTCTTGTCCGAAATTCTCCCACAACTCTTCCTGACAGGATAGACGAGAGCTGGCCCAAAGTTCTAGGGGCGATCTAGGATGGCCTGGTGTAAGTATTCCTAGACTTTAGTGCCAATTCTCAAAGCAAGATCTGGCTAGACTCTGTTCACGCAGTATCTGCCTTCTCTTTATTTGTGGCTGTTAGTTACGAGCTTGAATGGAATGCACAAGCCGAAGAAATGTACTTCCAAGCAATCGAATATTTCATACAGGGAGGAGCAACACTTGTCAGCAGTGAGAGCTCTCTCGATGAACTTCGATCGTCTGGCTTGGGCCAAACTCTCCTCGAGGTCTCCATGATCGACTTTGCCGAGTTCAATTCCTCCGCGGGAACAACTACTACTGGATCTGCCCCGCGGCACCACGAGCTTATCCTTGGCCAATGCAAAGAGATGTTACGACTAGTCGACTCTTTCAGCAATGAGACTACACAGCATCTCTTCTCTGCAGGATTGCTTAGACAAATCTTGCCATTTGCTCACAAAGCATCATAGCATTTGTAAAAGTACCAACGACTCACCTAGAGGACTTAAAAAAACAAAAAGCCCCGGCCAGGTGATATCTGGCGTTCAGTGCGTCTGAAACGATGCAGAACAGTTGGCTTCGATGAATATGGAAATAAGGCAAAATGGAGGTTGCGTGGAGAATAATGGCAGCATCGGGCTTGGTTATTGCTCAGTTGATTAATCTATATCATTATAGGCTTTGATAGCAAAGAACTACATATTTGATAGACAGATTAGAATCCGAATTCCTTAGTCTTGCAAGGCTTAGGAGTTCTGCAGTATGTAGGACGCCTAACATTGCTAGGTGCCTGCTTTTACTATCGGCTTGTAAAACCTCACAAATGCCTCAAAACCTTGTAACAATTGTCATTAACTATCCTGCCTAGATAAGATCAAGTTACAATGATAGGCGATATCTAAATTAGAGCATACTCAGAGACCCACGCGTGGGGAGTAACTAAAGGTTTCAGAGCATGTTAGACGATATAGGAATGCTAGATCTTTAGGGTAAAATAAGGAATAAGTATGAGATAAAGTTAATAATTAATAAATATAAATAGAAACTTGAAATTATCTTGTCTATGTATTTGAGTTCTTACAGAGGTTAAAATGCATTAACATAGATGAATTAGTAGTTGTAAACCCAGATACTGCTTGTTGAACGGATATGAGACTTTCTGGGCCATGATCATGCATATAGGTGGCATAATCAGGGTCGCTTAGAATCCTTTCAAAAGTTTGAAAGGCCTCATGAGAAAGTGGGTTTCCTATGCGGAGGCCACTTATTTCGGGTTCTGATAAAAAGCATCCGAGCTCGCAGTAGTGCCATCGAGGTATAACATAAGAATCCATTTTTGTAGTCGTAACGGCGAAAACAATCATTTCCGTGCCTCCTTGTGCCATGGTGAACTCAACCATCGTGGCCCCGACGAAGCCTCCATTCGTTTGAGTCATTCTTCGGTGCCAGTTGGGACCGGGTGCCTCGCAATGTTCCATAGGGCATATCACGAGTATGCTATCATGCCCGGAGAACCGTTTTGGTGGGAAAGGTTTGAATTTTACTGAATTGATGTCTGTCAGAGTGGCGGCCTATGAGGCCGAAAGATAGCAATGCACCGGTTTTACACTGAGGTTGGGTAGTGAGCGATGACGGCATCGTGCTCTCTGAGTCAGCATGTTGAACTGGAGTGAACATGTCTGTAAGTGGGGAGCCCTTGTAGACCATTCCAGGGGCTAGGGGAATGGGGACGTCTGGGTAGGAGGCTCGAGTAAAGACGCCAGTGAGGGCTTCTTTTTGCATAGCTATTCCAATATTTCTCTCCGTCCCAAGCTCGACATTGAGAATCGCAATGTACGAAGACCAACATTGAATTAGAGGAAGCCGAATAGATAGACCCGAGTTAGCAATAGCGTAAGGAGATGGCTTGACGGCGTGCCGGTGACGCTGATAATGCGAAGCTCCCAGAAAGCTATGTGGCCTAGGGGCAAGAAGGCTGGCCTGATTTGTGCTCGTGGCCCATGACCAGCAAAAGAGTGAGTGATCGTCTGATGTTTTCAGAATCTCCTCTTGGAGTCGAAAGAAAGCTCTATGCCCTTCACCGTATATAAGAGGCATATGAATACCAAAGATGCCCAACATGCAGTACGCCATGTCCTCGATCCTTGTCGTCTCACGGCGAGACAACCAAGACATTCTTTCAGCTATCGACGCTTCATGGCATTTCGGGCTCCGAATATGTGACCAGTCTTGTTGAGTGGTGCTCCCCGTTTTTGGATGAGACCTGAGATACTCGATACCTATGCCTGTGGCCTCGGCAATGTCGCAAACGAGACTGGACCTGGTACCAATTCGTGACCAGTCAGCTGCATAGAAGACCACAGAATCAGGGGCGAGGAGCTCTTGGAGTGTCCATCCCCTCTTGAACCAGCGACTCTGCCGGAACTCCGTCGAATAAGACAACGGCTTGAACGTCGGAACATCTGAAAGATATGCGTAACAAATATCTGCCTTGGAGTACCAGGCGAACATGGAGTTGATAGCTTCTGTAAGCTCGGCTGAGCTGGATTTATCGATGCAGTTGGTATCAATCCATATGTACGAGTAGTCGTCATTTCTGGCTTGCTCACAGGCCTCAATAATCTTGGTAAATCCCGACTTCTGGACCACCGATGCTGGCTCTGCCCAATCCTGGAATGTGATTTCCTCTTGCCCCCATGTATGCGAAAGAATTGCATACTTTGGAACTTTGCTGCCATAGAACTCCTCAAAGGCTCGGTTGTGGGTGTTGATGAGCCTCATTCTGTTAGTGGATAGCCAAGAAGAGGTTCTAGGGAGGGAGGCGATGTAGTACGGAGTAAGAAGTAGCTCTGGACAGATGGCCCAAGTTGCGGGGTACTTGTCGTTCTTTAACCAGGACAGAAAACAAAGTATTGCATAACGGCTACAAGGGATATGAGCTTCTTATTATGCAATCAACACCGTGATTATGCCTAAACGGTCATAAGAGCTTAAAGCAGTTTACAGAACTTAATATTAAGATAAAGGAAACTAATTCTATATAATTATAGGCAAGTGAAATTAGCTATTATAGATATTGTTTGCGATCTTTGAGTAATGGCTGTGAGGTTCTAGGCCTATTTCTTGACCTATCGCTGCAAGTATGAATAGTATTTCAAATTTAAGAGCTTTGCTTAGTTTTTGTCCAAAGTCTATTCAAAGTCAAATTTTGGAAGTTTCAAAATTTGCGCCGCCTGCTGCATGTGAGACACATTTAAAATCTCCTTCTTATAGGATGCAAGTTTTTCCGCTGTCTGCAGCAGGGTCTGAACCTCTCTGCGAGATGATTGGAAATCCTGAAAGCCATCATGAAGTAAATTAGCAAAAACTTCGTGTCTGAAATCATCCGAGCTCTTATGATCATCATTGGAGCGGAATGCTCCAATGGTGTTTTCCAACACCAAAGTTGTCAATCGAGTGGGTTGCAAAAGAGAGGCAACAGGGGCTCGGTTGTGGAGGGCACCGCGATACAGACGACCTTCTCATTACTTAGTTAAATGGGTCAACTTGTACGGACTCTGTAAAAGTGGAACTTACTTGTCTTTGACATCGTGAAGACAACTATACCAGCGTAGTTATCTACTGCTTGGAGAATTATTGAGGCAATCGAATTACCTAATAAGGTGTGTTGTTGCCCCTCACCCAAGAAGATGTCACAATCATCTAAAAGAATGACTTAACGCCTCAAATTAAAACAATGTCACTTTCTGAAAAGGTTCAAATGGAAACATACCTGCATTCCACATATCACCAAGATAGAAAGCCTCTTTTATGTTATTCTCAACTTGATTAACCTCTATACCGACTTCATAAGGCGTTAATCGATATAAGGGTTTCCTTGCTAATTCGGCAAGGGCTTCTGCAGCGAATGTCTTACCGCTTCCAGAATCGCCATAAAGCAGAATCAACCCAACCCAGTTTCGTCCTGTAATGACATCTATAGGTGCTTTGTTATCGAGTAGAAGCGCTTTGAGGACGTCCTTCTCACGCTCTGGGATGACCAGCATATCAAACATATCCTTGTTCCAGACTACATCAGCCGCGTACTCTATAGCAAGCTCTCCTATGAAGGTATTATCAGCGCCGTCTTTGGGTTAATCGAAATTGGAGGTACTAACGCCACTTCTTGTCGTGTAATCCGAAGCCAAATGTTGTTGGCGGTAGAAGTCGGGTAAAGCTGCCGGTAGGAGGTAAGGTTGAATCGGTGGCTTCCACTGGTAGGTACTCTTCAGCATGCTCAGCGACCACGTTATCATTGGTGTTTAGTCTGCGAGAACGACGATAGGTTTCGATATCAACCATATACCGACCATTTTCCTACGCAGTGGAATAAGTACATGATCAGTATAATAATTGGGTCCCAATTACCATGCGATAATCGAGAGCCTGGTTTGGGGCAGTGTAAAGAACCAATCTCGGTTTTCGAAGCTGCCAGAAAAACTCCCCGCGTTTTCTAAGGCGATGCTCGATTTGTTGATCGAATCTCAGAGGAAAGATACCGAGCGACTTGATTGGCACCTTGTCCACCTCCGCGGCATGCTTTGGCCAGGGTATGGTGATAATCCTTCTGGCTTTTGCAAAACGGCCATTGAATTTCCACATTTCGCATTCTAACCGTATTGGATTCGAACCAGGTAGAGGAGGATATTTTGACAACATGGCGACGTGGTGGCCGTCTTCAACAGTGACTATGATCTCACTCGGCCCAAATAGCTTGTGAAAATGCCTCTTACTTACAAGCCCATCACCAAGAAAAAGGTTCTCGGCCTCTTTATATTCGAGGCTAAATTCCGTGTCCAGGTACTCAAGAAGGAGATTGAGCTCTTTGCTTTGACGCTCTGGTAAGGAGGGAATGTAGTCGCGCAGCAGATTCCGAGTGTGATAGAAATGAAGGTATGGTGCCACCATGTTATGTTCTCGTTTCCAGCCTAGTAACAACGACTCGTCCATAGAGTCTTTCTGGGTGTCTGCCTCCTTCACTGCCTCTATTGCGGTGTTTAAATCGTTCGATACAATTTCCATATACTCCCCTTCGGCTACCGCATCATAAGCATCGCTGGGCAGACATAATTGAGAACTGAGGTAAGGCGGCTCAAAGTTAGCTGAAACCTCTCGTAAGGCCTCAAATAATGCGTCATGGTATTCGAGACAGTTGTAGGTGCGGTGTATAATGAACGAAATAGTAGGATCCTTTTTGGCACGCTTCTGGGAATCTTCATCCGGGATCCGACCCCTCAGGGGGTTTCTATTGTTATCGCCGACAAACAGACGTGGAACATCTAGATATGACGAAATAGCAGGATGGCTAGAATGGGCTGGAGTTGATCCAGGGCATTCCACTCGATGAATAACTATATACCAAGGTATTGAGGCGCTGGACTGAGACGAGATGGCCTGAGAAGTACTAGAAATTTCATCAACGTTTTTTCCCGCCATTTTGACGTTTAAAAAAGTTGCGGTATTTGGTATTGCGAAGCCAGACTTGAAACCATTGAGGGTAATCAGGGCAATTAGGCGTTCGGAGGCAGCAAATCACATTGCGCCACGTCAGGATGAAGAGGGGGAGTCTTTAGGCCTGCTATACTGTTTACTTATTATGCTATAATATGCAATATGCAAATAGGTATTTCTTATTAAACACCATAGCCATCCACCATTTTGATGTTATTAAAAGTAACATAACCACAAATGATAACTCAATAGAGAGAGATTATCTATAGTAATCAGAACGCATAGCATCGAAGCACAGCGAGGACCAAGATCTTTGTAAGATGATAAAAGATACGGTAGTTGAAGCGATTTGACAGCGACGCCCGCACATTAACAAAAGTAGGCAGGATCGCATACTTGAGTCTCGAGTTCTAGTCTAGTCGAAAGTCCGCGTTACTTGCAGTCGGCATCTGGAGATAAGATAAGTAGTGTTGTAGATGTTCAAAAAAGCCACCTGCTATCAGCAGTGTCGAGAGCAGTGCCTTTGTAGGGTTATGATATAGAGTTTGGCATGTGTGGCCGAAGGATGTATGTTAATTTGTTGCCTTGTCACGAATTGGCTTATTTATATTGGGAGACTTATCTTTGTTAAGGCTNNTTTTCAGTGTGTTAGCTTGATATTCCTCGTGCAGGCGTCATAAGCTTTGGGCATCAATCAATCACGAATTGGCTTGGATACTGTGTACTTTGTATCTAGAAATGTGCTATGACAGTTCTGTTGATTTATTTTGATAATAATGTAAGTGCAATCAAAAGGCGTTTCTGTCCATTCATAAGGCGCAGTCAATAGTGAATGTGAATCATTGCTAAACCGGGTGTGCTTTATTAATTATTTCCTGTTGACTATAATCTAGAATTATCCTCAGGAATAGTTCATACCATTAGATCCTCTACACACATTGAAAGGCAATGGTTGGAACAGCAGGGAATTGTTAGCTGACACTGCCTCGCTGGAGGCCTCGGTGATTATATCTGACTGCGGCCAATGCAAAGTCATCATATCTGTCCCCCAGATCGGCGCTGAAAAGTCCATATAGAAACCATCGACCCAGTGCTGCGATGAGGTATTCAGGGTGCCATTACCAACACAGCAATCAATAGATGTCTTCGGAGCATCTGTAAATGTGTCGGCATAATGTTCTGGTGGCGATTGCTCAGCTTGGCAAGGCGTGGGTAACCCCGTATACGGTACCACGGCCTCCTGTTTGGAGACTTGAACTTCATTTTCGTTGTTGTGTCGACTGGGACTCTCTTCCGATTTTTCTTCATCTTCTAAACCCATGGAAGGTGTTGGTGACTCGGCTTCAGTGCTCGGTAGCGTGTAACCTAGTTTATGAACGATATCGTGAACTATGAGCTCACCACGATCGTCTAACTCAGGTTCATCAAAGTCCCATGTTTCTCCATTGCGCACCATGAGGTAAAGCCTTTGAATGGTAGCTGTGAAAGCAGCGTCCCTTGTCTGAGACACTTCTGTATATCTGATATCATATTAAGTAACGTGGGCTTTTCATAACTCCGAGATACACACCCTGACGACAGTCGCCTAAATTCTTTCTTTGGTTCGTTTTCGGTGGTGCAGACAAAGCCATCGCGCTGGCACCTCGTACATGGTGGGAATCCACTGCACTTTTGTGATGTGAGTTAATATGTTGAGGTCCGGTGAATAGTACTCACCTTGGTCTTTCTTAATCGACATCTATCACAAGCTCTTAGCACTTTCTTGCGTCGATCGTTGGTGCTAAAGCACTGCGTGCGACGCTGAATGGATATGGTATGCCTTGTCGCATATTCAGAAGGGCTGCAAAGTTGGTCTGCCATTGGAATAGAATGGGTGATAGTTGTTTCAATATTGTGACCTTGGTGGAAAAGGTAAAGTCTGGGTGTCTTCGATGAGGGAATGAGTCGTTGAGATCGATAGACATATAGAACTAGACTGCTATATGGAAACAACAGATATTAGCAGCTTTTATAAATTTAAATGGAAAACTTACAATATAAGGAAGAGATATACGCTTTCTTGTGTTATAATCGTGCGTTGTTGGGCAAACCGGTGACGTCTAGCCCTCGCCAAATATCCTGCAATAAAGTTTATAGCTTTTAGAGAAATAAACTTTCGCAGCACGGCAAATTCTTGTAACTATAGTGAAGATCTTGGTGGTCAGTTGTCATACATTATTATTCGATAACCCATGCTTTTAGTGATCTTTGATGGCGCAACGTTACAATATGGCGTTTATGGCTTTATGACTGCCGAGCGCTAGTGATAATCTGGCCGTTAGATCGACGTTGACGTTTGGTTTGGTATGTGTTAACCTAAAACACTGCCTAAAAGAATCATAAAGCACGGCAGAAGACAATGCGGAGAAATTATCGTTACTGCATGCAGTATTGTATGACGTCGCGGAAAGTGTGTCTTACTGATCTTCTACACCACTAACCCAAACGGTCTAGCCCAACTTTCTCAGCCGTGTCGCACAAAAGTCCCTTGACTTAACCAAAATGCGTCGCAAACCAATCCAAAGCCTGTTTTTCTGCCTCCTTGCTCTGTCGAAACAGATTCTCATTCTTCTTATCCACCCGCACGCAGAATCCGTGCCCAGCTCCAGGATACACCACCACCTCTGTGTCAGTATCCAGATCCTTCCAAATGTCTTTCATCACATTCACCTGAGACATAGACATGAAATTATCCCTGTCTCCGATAGCAACAGAGACAGGCTTGAGAACTGGCTCTGCATCTGCAGGCAGCGATATCCCGCTTGGATGGCCTGTAAAAACAGCGTCAACAAGCGGCATGCCATCTTGGGTAATAGATTCTGGATGCGCCAGAGTCAACACGGGTCTGCCGCCCCAGCAGAATCCTGCGGCTCCGATGCGCCGCTGAGGACCCTCGTGCAAACGGACGGCCTCGAAAAAGGACCGAATTCTGGGCCATAAGGATGCAAAGCGGTTATAGTAGTAGAAAGGCGCCATTCCGTATATGGTCTGCGCGAGGTACCAGCTAGTTATACCGAATTAGTCCATCATCTGTTAGAGCCATCAGAGTCACCCACGGCTTCTTTATCCAGTTCCAAGTCAGTGTTGTATCAGTCAGCGAAACCACGATGTCCTGTATAACCAGTCAGTACTATCGCAAATCATGTTGGTGCCGACGTACAAGAAGCCATATGGGTGTCGACCTGCCAACCATGAAATCTGGAAGGTAGACCAAGAAATCGCCATTCAAGGCATACTGATCAGCGAGAAGCCTGGTGTTCACAAACTCCCATCCAAATGCATCTGGAACGATGATAACGATGCCCTTTACTGGCTTATCATCTGGTGGAGATGCAATATAGGTTGGCCGTCCAAACATTACCTGGACTTGACCAGTCGGTTGTCCATCATGGATATGGCCTTTAAAGCACTCGGAGCAAGACATTGTAGAGGTTGAACACTGTTATATAGACTTTTGGTATATGAATTACTAAGATTAAAGACTTTGGTCGAGAAACGATGTGAGATTGAGGTATTTACAGCGATACTTATGCCTTTTCTATAATTTCGAACAGGCATGGGAAATGAACTCCGCAGCTAAGCCTAATGTTGATCTCCATCAGCCGCCACAGAACTCAAACAACAGGGAATCGTATGATGCGTCTTGAAATGTTGGCTGCATCAGTCTGCAAATTTCTCTTACCTGCGCTTTTGTCGCACTGGGACAAAGATCATTATGCTTTAGTGACGTCCAGCGTTGTTGGCATCAGCCGGAGGGCCGAACGTGGTTCGACCACGCGCCAGTCAATACCAATCTCAGCTCCAAGCAACTCACCTGATAAATTAGGATCATTCAGTCTCCTTCCCACTTCCCCAGAAAGTCTTTCTCTCGGTGCCGGGCCCACTGCATTAGATAGATGGACCATTATAGATAGTCACGATAATTATGGCATACCGTGTTAATGTTCAAACAGTGGCTATCAATCCGTTCTGGAATACCAGTCGTGGCCGACTTTCGAACGGCGGGAGTCCCGGTAAAGGGAAAGTCCATTTTCGCCGATTTTTACAACATCGACGCTTGTTACCTAACACTTAACTTGCAGATATAGGAGACAAAGGTGTAGATTATAACTTAAATTTTTAGTATTTACTACTATTTAGACTATACGCAACACTATACAACGTACCATATAGCTAAGTGTCTGGTAACATACAGTGTCTCTAGGGTATGGCTAGTCAATCTTCTAACTAAGCAGTATCAGGTTAGCTCACATATGCTCCACAAGAGCCACATTTTCTTGACACAAGGGCGCACTAACATATCTCTCTCACGTAAGGACCCATTGTAGTACCGCAAGTAACTAGGAATTTTGTTTGTTGTTTCCCATATTCACCCGCCTGATCGTACCAACACATCTCCCGTTGCACCCAGACGCGCTTGTGTACAATACCAAGCCTCGGCAGTAGCTTACTGAGTACTCTGTCTCTTTCCAGACACTATCTCTCCCAGCGACAGGTGCTGGACTGAGCGCCTTTTGCACTGTCCGTTGCCCTTTGGAGTACGTACATCGACACATCGGGCATTTTGCAGCTAGGGACAAGGGTCGCAATTTACTCGTCGTTGTTTTTGTCCGTCTTCCAACCCAAATCGAGATGCCTGCCAATGCAGACGGGGGCATGCTCCAGCCCCATCGCGACGACGATGATTTGAGCTTCTGGTGCCGACAGTTCTTCAATGATGACCATGCCCCGTCCGTTCTCCCAGACGACCTTTCCCTAGCTTCCTTACCTGACGACCTGTTGTCTTTCGATTCATCATGGCCTACCATTGGCGAGTGCGCTGATCTTACAACTCACAACAGTCATCTTCCCTCCAGTCTCCCTCTAGTCTCCTCCTCTCAACCCCCCCAGCATCAACCCAATGCGCACTCTTCTGCCGAGAGAGGTCATCCGGCCTATGATAACCTGCCACCAAAGAATAGAACTCGGTTCTCCAAGGAGGCGCTCAAGGTTCTCAAAGACTGGCTCAACTCTCACAGCGATCATCCTTATCTCGACGAGGAAGACAGGGAGATACTACAGCTTCAGACCGGCCTTAACAAAACCCAGATTTCTAATTGGCTCACCAATGCTCGCCGTCGACGTAAGGTCCAACGACCCAGGTCTACCTCTCCTTATGTTCGTAACACCTGGACCAGACCTATCGACATTCCCCGGCGTCCAGATACACCTGCCTTTCAGAACGATTCAGGCAACCTGAACCCCCTCGAGCGTTGGGTTGACTCACCTCCCGAAAACGAACCCGCCTCAGTCACAGCAATCGCTCAGGCCGTCGCCTTGAACTCAAAGATCTCCTCGGCGCAGAACAGCCCACGCTCCTTTGCTTCCACCGATGACGGATCTAACCCGTCAGTCTATAATGTCTCTTCTGCTAGTAGTGCTGGTACTTCAAGCGGTGCCTCCTTCGGCTCCATGACGAGGCAGCGTGGTCGCCGTCGAAGAAGACCCGTTCCCAAGCGCAAGGAGAAACCCTCTTCGGCCGTGGCCCTCAAGAAGTTCCAATGCACGTTCTGCACAGACACCTTTGGGACCAAGTACGACTGGCAAAGACACGAGAAGTCACTCCACCTCTCATTAGAAAGGTGGATGTGTGCCCCTAATGGCCCTCGGGTCCTCAATCCCCAGAGCAACCAGAGCTGCTGTGCCTTCTGCGGAGAAGTTGAGCCCAGCGATGATCACATAGAAAGCCATAACCTTTTGGCCTGTATGGAGAGGCGGCCTGAAGACAGGACATTTTATCGCAAGGATCACCTGAATCAACACCTGAGGCTTATGCATAACGTCAAATTCCTCGACTGGAGTATGAAGTCCTGGAAGGTCACTGGACCTGATATACGGTCGCGCTGTGGGTTTTGCGGTATAGCCATGTCGAACTGGTCAGATCGAGTGAACCATCTTGGGGAACATTTTAGGAAGGGCGCTACGATGGCTTCCTGGAGGGGAGACTGGGGTTTTGAGCGTCCAGTGCTCAAGATGGTTGAGAACTTCATTCCTCCGTGTAAGACCCCCAAATCCCAATCGAACAGTTTTTGGTCATCGAAGCTATCTTGACCGTATAAAACTGACCTTATGCATCCATACAGATTTGATCGAGAATGATCGTCGCTCTCCGTTCCCTTACATCGCAACCGCCGCTAAAGCCGAGACCCCCGAGAGCTCGTATGAGTTAATCAATCAGAAGCTAGATAATTTTACAACCAACCACCAAGAGCCAATAATGACGGACTCGCGACGCCGGGAGTTGAACGAAATAGCACGAAAGCAGCCCTGCTCCGAAATGGCTACCGGAAAAGCGGGGGCGTTCTTCCTGACCGACGTCAACTGTTATCGACGCCTGAATCGCGAGTTAACTCGTTTCGTCACCTCCATCATGTCACTCAACAATCCGAACTGTCATGTACCCACCGATGCCGAGATTCAGCATCAGGCTCGGTGCATAATCTTCGATGAGTTAGTGCCATGCTCATTTCTTTGATGATCGAGATATGCTGACCACGTCCCAGCGACGACCCATGGAACCAGACCGCTGCCGACAACGCCGAGTGGCTGTTGCGATTCAAGCGTGACATCGGTATCTTGCCTTCCGGGCCTGGTCTTCCGCTGGACATCAATTCCTGGAGCATCACCGACGGCGGCACAGGCTTCGCTCCTCCATTTGCCTTCCCCAACAAGAGAATGCTGCACGCAACTTCATCTTCGCCGGCCTCGTCCAGCACGTCTCACAGCTCTGCCAAAGTTGAAATATTCGTTGGAAATGATGAAGCGCCCTTTGAGACCAATCAGGCTTTATTGGACGGGTATATCGAGACCTTTTCATCTCGCTACGATCGTCCCGCTACAGTCTTTTGCTCGCGTGAGCTCGAGAGCGGGCTCGTTAGCTTCGTCGAGGGAGAGATAGCACGTGGTGCCGGATTTCCTTCGGATGAGGCGATGAGGTTGCGTGGCCGCGAGATTCTGGGCCGTGATAAGACGGCAGCTGATGATCCCGATCTGCTCGCAAGGTTCAAGGCGTGGATGATGAAACTACGCCACCAGCAGTCGGTGACCATGCCCTGTGATATCAACATCAACCTGAATGACGCGGAAATAGATAGCATGTTGGCTGATGCGAACTTCGATATGATGTTGACATCATTCTAGACATTTCTTATCATACACATGCCGAACCTTGAGTTAAACCCATGATCTATCGGTGGAAACTACAGCAGGAAATGACAACAATAAACTTTGGCAAGAAACCTTCTCCAGCTTTAACTTTCATCCCGACATGAAATAACGGCGTGACTCACCTTCCTCTCGTGTATAAATATTATTCCTCCCATCGATGTAACAGTTCACGGTCTTATTCGAAGCTGACCGCCATGACACCCGAGGAATCGATTACCCTGATCAAGGCCAACCTGGCCGAAATCCTAAACCCCGAGATAATCGACAATGTGATCCTCAAGGAAAAACGACCTCTCCAGGTCTACTGGGGAACCGCCCCAACAGGAAAGCCACACTGCGGTTACTTCGTGCCTATGGTCAAGATCGCCGAGCTCCTCCACGCAGGGTGCCACGTCAAGATCCTCCTCGCCGACAAACACGCACACATGGACAATCAAGCGCCGATTGAAACGATCAAGCACCGCTGTGAATATTACAGACTGCTCATCAGGAGCTCGCTCAAAGCTATCGGCGTGGATGTCTCCAAGCTTGAGTTTGTAGTCGGAAGCTCGTTTCAGGACAGCAAAGAGTACCAGGACGACCGCTTTCGATTCTCCAATAATGTCACCGTGTCGCAGCTGATCAAGGCTGGTTCAGAAGTCGTCAAGCAGGGCGAGAATCCGACGCTGGGTAGCGTGGAATACCCAATCTGGCAAAGCCTCGACGAGGAGTACCTCGATGTCGACGCGGAACTGGGCGGAGTCGATCAGCGTAAATTGTTTACCTTCGCCATCGACCACATGTCAAAGCTCGGCTACAAGGTGCGAGTACACTTGATGAACGTCATGGTGCCAGGTTTTGGGGAAACACAGAAGATGAGTTCAAGCGAGCCAAGCTCCAAGATCAACCTTCTCGATACCCCTGAAGAAGTCACCAAAAAGCTCAGAAAGGCTGTATGCGCCCCGAAGCAGGTTGAAGGAAATGGCATTATTGCGTTTATAGAGAATGTCATTTTCCGCGTCGAGTCCCTGAAAACTGGTGGTAAGCCAAGGCTCACGGTTGAAATACGTGATGGCGATACTTTGGTCTACGAGGATATTTCCAAGCTCAAAGAGGATTACGCCAGCGATGATTTGACACCGCAGATGGTCAAACCCGCGCTGATCAAGACACTTAATAATCTTCTAGATCCCATCTGGAAAGACTTTGAGGCTGATAATGAGTGGCAACGCATCGCCGAGCTGGCTTACCCGGTTCCAGTGAAGCCTGAGAAAGCGAACTAGGTGAAAAGCAATGGCAAGAGATCTAAAGAGCCGAGTATTCGGATAGCAGATGATTTGCCCTAAACGGTAATCGACTGGCTTCTTCATGGGAACAGGTCAGGATCAGATTTCGCATAGCTGAGTCAGGTAGCCAAATTCCACCTCAGACTCAAGTCTCACTGGTTGCTCCAAATAAGAGTGACCCCGCATACACTGGCTGCAATTTATCGACACTAACCTTTAAAGGGAAGATACGTGAAAGAACAGTGCTTATTTCATGATAGATATTCTGCTGTCATGACGTCAACATTGTAGTCACCAGTTACTGAGATATCATTAGCTTTGACCATCGGTCACGATGATGGCAACATGAGAGAGTCATTTGTATGCCTTCATGAGCCGAACATGGGAAACGCTTATGTGCGACTCTCATCTGGGCGTCAATTTGTAGTCAGAAATGACGCCCAGTATTGAGTTTTTTTTTGATGTCATGTCCCTCATCGCTCTGATCTCACTTTTTATAAGCCCACGAAGCCGCCGACAAAGAAAGTCTCTTTTGCTGCCATTTATCGCGTCTTGACATTTCAAGTTCCGTGATTGTATCCCGGTCCAGTAATTACTGGCATCACATCAGCAATATCATAAGACATGGCGGCTAAAAACCCTGATTCCCTCGTCCCCCAAGGGCCTTTTCATCCCCGTATCCATCCATCTCACCCTGCAGTACACAAATGGGTTAGTAGCCACATACAACCTACTTACTTCATTTTCTCAACATCTATAGCACAAGCCAGGTAATGAGCAAGGGAACGATGCCGCACCAGAATACCACGCTGAGACCTTTCCACCGGGAACTGCACCGACAGAGAATACTTTCCGCCCGAATCCCGAGAGCAACTACACCACTGAAGCCTTGAACATGCCTGCTCTAGACATGCCAGGCTCGACGTCAAAGGACATCTACAATTCTATTGACAGCGTGCACGGCAGACCATTGACCGGTCAAGAGAACCGTGAAATCAGGGGAGTCCATCCGAGGAAGAGAAAGAAGGAGCGCAGTGGCTTGGAGGGTGTCGGTGCAAGTACAGCTTACTCTGAGTTTGACAAGGTGAGGGATACGGTTGCTGATAAGCCCAATGTCGAAAAGGGACTGAGGGGATATTCTGGTAGACGGGAGGGAGGATTGGCTGCTGATGGAGCAGAGTCCATGCCGCCTGTCAAGGCAGACGAGCGGGCTGTTCGTGAAGGCCCTCATAAATCTACTGCTTGATAATGGGTTGGTAGTACTAGAGCTACATAACATGTCCTCTTTCTACGTTATGTCCCATTTGAGTATCTGTGTTATTTGCGGTTGAGCACCGTGCTGATCTAAATTATCACCCACAAGACAATTCAGTGTCCCATTTGAGGATGGTGTTTTTGATAATCGCTTACATTGAGTGATTAGAGTTACAGAATTAACTTTTGGCTGCAGACAAGTGCAGTAGGGACACTAGAGACATCGACAAGGGGACTAGCGGAACCGTTCGATAAGATCCTTTGGGCTCCTTCGCCCATTTTAACTTTGGTTAGTACCCTGAAAATCAAGGATTAACCGAAGTCATCGTACGACAAGCAAAAGACTTAATTGGCTGGATGCAGGTCATATCTCGCATTTGGCACAGTACGAGAGTGCTGTGATTGATTGTAACCCTGGGGGATGCAGGGGATGTACATGTAGGTATACGAGGCATCAAGACAACTCAACATATCGTCATTTGACTATCACCCCAACAAAGATTCCAAATCAGCATACAGTTTCCAACAGACTTTAGGGGTATCAGGATAGCTCATATACATAATGACTCTTATTTTTCATCACTGCCTGCAATAAGCAGGGGTCATTTCACGGCAGTTCTTAGTGAGATAACCTCATCTGTCAAAACACCGCTGAATTAGGCAATCATCTATCGCGTACAAGTATTTTACATCTCTGCATTCGTAATGCCTACAGCCCTCGGTTAAGAACAATGACACATTATGATGAATGACAGCTTAGACATGTGAAAATGTTGGCTATCATGAGAAAACCTGTTCGAGAGACCCTTGTCCATTGGTCCAGGTGTCTATATAATTTGCCTCCGAAACACACGGCTAGAGTTGGGGGGCGCTGTCAAAGACCATCAAACTTCAATCTTGCCCCTATTCACACTGCCAAAATGAGTCAAGTCTCTGGAAAAGCGCCCGAAAGGAAGTGGTGGAAGGAAGCTATTGTATACCAGGTTTGAACTTGTTTTCCCTTACTACTGCGCGAGACTTATATGGCGTTTAGATCTATCCTGCGTCGTTCCTTGATACCGATTCCAATGGTGTTGGGAACATCAATGGGATCACTGCTAAACTGGACTATCTCAAAGAATTAGGCGGTAAGAAACGGTCCATCTATCTGTTCATGATCTAAAGACTGTTTTTCCAGTGGACATTCTATGGATTTCGCCAAGTAAAACTCACCTCATCCACAGTAATGCCTCTGATCTAACTCTGTTATTAGTTTACGAAAGTCCACAGAAGGACATGGGGTATGACATTGTACGACACCAGTTTCCTGATGAGATTAAAGCAGCACCCACTGACTTTCTCACAGTCGAACTACCGTGGTATCCATCGTCCCTACGGCACAATGCAGGACGTCCACCACTTGATCGACGAGCTCAAGGCACGCGATATGAAGCTCATCATGGATCTGGTGGTCAATCACACCTCAACTGAGGTAAGTTACCGCTTCTAGCTCTATGTCCTGTTTTACGTGACTGATTTCGCCTGACACCATAGCATCCTTGGTTCATCGACTCAGCCTCGTCCGCAGTAAGCGCGCGACGAGACTGGTACATCTGGCGCAAGCCAAAGTATGATGCCCAAGGTAACCGGCAGCCACCGAATAACTGGTGCAGCCTCTTTGACGAAACTGAGTCGGCCTGGACTTACGACTCCAAGACAGATGAGTACTATCTCTCGCTCTTTAGCCCGTTCCAGGCCGATCTTAACTGGGAGACGCCATTTGTCAGAGAGGAAGTCTGCGATATCCTGCGCTTCTGGCTCGATAAGGGCGTCTCTGGTTTCCGGATGGATGTCATAAACCTCATCTCCAAAGACCAGCGATTCCCCGACGCAGAGATCCGTCATCCTGGTAGGAAGTACCAACCGGGAGAATGCTACTTTGCCAACGGGATCCGACTCATGGACTATCTCCAGGAGATGAAGACCGCCGTCTTCTCAAAGTATGACGCCCTCACGGTCGGCGAGATGCCGTACCTTGAGGACGAAGAGGAGAGACTCAAGATGGTCGCGGCGGAAGAAGGAGTGCTCAACATGATCTTTACCTTTGAGATGATGGGCCTTGACATCGTTCCCGAAAAGGGCCGCTTCAGCAATAAGCCGTGGAAGGTCAGTGAGCTGAAGGACATAGTCGCCAAGGCTTGCAAGCTCGTTAATCAGGACGGATGGCACACGGTATTCTGCGAGAATCATGACCAGCCTCGTTCTGTCACGCGTTTCTGTGATGACTCGAATGAGCATCGTGTCGCAGGTACCAAGCTCCTCTCCATCATGCAGACAAGTCTCCCTGGTACCCTGTATGTATACCAGGGCGAAGAACTTGGCATGCGGAACATACCCAAGTCCTGGGCACTGGAGGAGTATATAGACATTGAGTCTATTTCCTACATCAAGAAGTAAGTCTCATAGCTCTCACTCATCACTTGGGAAACTTACTGACATGATCTCCTTTGCGTAGTGTCTGCGCTCAGTTCCCAGAAGGGTCTCCCGAAAGGGAAGAGGCAAAGAACCTTCTGCGCCTCAAAGCGCGCGACAATGCCAGAACCCCTATGCAGTGGGACTCTACTTCCAACGGCGGCTTCTGCCCCGTGGGAGTCAAGCCCTGGATGCGCGTAAACGACGACTACAGATTCGTCAACGCGGCACTACAGACTTCTGCAGCTCGGGCAAACGACCGCACCATGCTTGTGTCACCTTATCGGTTCTGGCAGCGAAGTATCCAGATACGCAAGAAGTTCAAGGACCTGCTTGTCTATGGGGACCTTGAGATTGTTGATGGCACACACCCGAACGTCTTTGCGTTCAAGAGGACTAGCAACGACAGACATACCATCACGATCCTTAACTTTAGTAAGAACGAGGTAAGCTTCACGTTTCCAGAAGGTGAGGGGGTCAGGGGTTGGGCTCTCGGGGGTTATGATGTTTTGTCTCTGGAGAAGCCCAGGTCGGGGGAGATACAGCTTCTGCCTTGGGAGGGCCTGCTTGGAATTGCTTGAGGGATCGTTTTCTTTGGAACGGAAGTATCAGATTGTCATTAATGGCTACGAGATTGGTTTGAAATAGTCAGTGCAGAATGTCACGCATTTTAATAATACTTTACTTGTCATACCATGCTTTATAACAATGGAGGTGCTCTACTTGACTCACTGGCTACCAAACTACAGCATCTAGTACATAGATGAGCTGCTGCTTCAATCTGCTAGGAGGCAAAATATTTGCAGTGAAGTACTCCGCTCACGTGGGTCGAGTAATATTGCTACATAACATGCTTATAGGCGAGTATTGAATCAAGTGGGAGGACACAGATACTTAAATCGAACCTTGCAATCTCTACAGATGCCATTCAACTCAGATCTTTGACTCTGTCCTCATATCCATCAACCAAGTCTCGATATCCGCCTCACTGTTGCTTTTCAACCATTTAATCGTTGCATTCCGCACATGAGTCGAGACCTTCTCATACTCAGACCGATCCTGCATGAGCTTAGTGATAACCTTGACCCATGGTGCTACATCCTGCTCGGGTATCAAGTACCGCCCCGACTCGTCGCGCTGTCCAGTGATGGGAGTCACCGGGATGATATAATCCAGCCCAAGCATCGACTCAGACAGCGCACCTGCATTCGATGACACAACTGGGATGCCCCGGAGGTGAGCTTCTACCACCACCATGCCCCAGGCCTCGCACCAGAGCGACGGAACGACAAGAACTTTAATATCGCGCCAGAGACCTTTTGCTGTGGCACAAGATGGACGGACACTGCATACTGGTTAGATAATTCTCAACGTATAAGGGTACTTTGGCAATAGTGGTACTTACGTCATGTTAGACAAGGCTTCCATATCCTTCACAGTTGCATCGTCGGCGCCCCAACTCATATAGGTCAGAAACTCCAACTGCGGACACTTCCGTGCCAGATCGACCAATATACTCGCACCCTTTACCGGACAGGGGTTGATCATACCTACAAACTTCTTGTCCCAGTTAAAGACCCGATCAGGGATGGCATGATCCTTCCCCACCAGATACGTCCAGGGATGAAGCACCAAGAACCGCGTTTCGAGCTGGCCGTGCTCAAGCGCATACTTTCGTATCGTATCTGACACGCTCCAGATCCCATCGAGCTGCTGAAAGAGATCTGCTTCGCGAGTTGTACTCGAATGGCCGGGCAAGCCACCGGCAAAGGGGCCAAAAGGGAGTTGCTCGGCTGTATGCACAACTGCTATGCGAGACATGGTTAGATGCGCTAGCTCTGGGGCAAGGCTAGCTTTCATGGATAAGCCGTCGTTGGAGATAATGTGCGTTGGAGAAAAACGTTTGATCTCTTCTTGCAGGAAGGAGATGAAATCCATGAGCGGTCCCGGTGAAGTTCCATTCTACGGAGACGTAGTCAGCAATGTTAGATACAAACCTTGACTTAGAGGTGCTTTGGATTACCTCGATGTACTCAGCTGACATCCTAGCCAGTTGGTTCGATGATTCGAATTTGCCACCAAACGCAGCGTCAAATGCCTCGCTGTCGAGTGCCAGCGCCTCAACACCATCTTCCATACATAGCTCGTGCACATGCACATCATGTCCGGGCTCATCGCTCGCCGACTTCATATGCAAGACTCTTGTACGGAGTCGCGAATCAACTTCGTCGCTACTATCCATATAGTTCTCTACCTCGCCACGGTAAGAGTAGCATAGCTGGCGGACACAGTGGCCTCTGGACGAGAGGTAGCGCAACAGCGCGTTATTAGCCTTATAACCGCCCGAAGAGGAGAAAAGACCCTTTGCGGTCTGGATGAGAAACACGCGCATGGTGTTATGTTTTTGCTTTATGAAAGACCGGTGATTGGTGTAGGGGGAATTGGGAGCAGGGGTGAAATGGGTTTCGAATGTAAATATCCAATGACATTAAATGAAATTGAAAAAGGATTTCAGAAGTGCAACCGAGATATATATAGTGAATCGCCAGGGACGAAACCTTTGCAGTCGGAAATTTAAGGTAAACACAAGTACGTAGGGTTGCGTTAATTTGCCTTAGAGTTCTCATCACAGAACCTCATATCAAACCTTCACAGTGACGCAATTCGCCCATTAGCTGAAACTGTTGTCCTTGCCATTTATCAAGTCTATCACCACTGCAGACAAATGATCAAGTGTTATCTGCAACGAATAATTAAGATGTAGAATTTCACAGATAGGATCAGAATGGCTGAAGATTGATGTTGTGATTACACTGTCTGTCGAGGGGGTCAGTCAACATGACCACTGCGCAAAGTGTCTTGGAAGCATCAAGCGTTGGATGGACCACCGACAGCGCCCCGTGGACGGAAGAAAGACGCGAAAATAACTTCATCCTCCAGCATATAAGCTTCCACCTGCAAGGATCCTATAGCATTACTTAGGGATGAATAACCCATTTAAGCGCTTTCACATTTCTTTGTTGAGGCTATGTGCACATGCCTTTCAAAACCTGAACTTAATTTGGACTTTTCAGTGTGTTGGCTTGATAT
>NJCS01000304.1:34088-51574 GCA_002234255.1 Fusarium sp. Na10 | reverse complement strand
GTCAGGTCTGTCAACTTAAAATAACACTTTTGTCAAATCAGTTCAGTTCAGGCAGTATATGCTTATCATTTACGCAAAGTGAATTTATTTGTCAGATAAATGTATCCTAAAGAAAATTTGGTTTTTGTTCTCTATGACGCGCCTAACAGTTCCCAATGATGGGCCGGTGGTGGTGAGATTACTTGCGGTTATTACATTCTTTCCGTGAAGCGGATAGAATGCTAGCGACTCTGGAATAACATCAGTGGTGACTTCTATGACATTCCTATTCATCCTGTACCACAAGTCCTCGTTAGCTAGCCTATACATCATGGGCTTCTCGTAGCGATGTCTGTCGAAAATCACATGGACCTCTCCGCAGAGCCTAGGCTGCACGAGACACCAGACACCACTAGAGACAGATTTGACGACGAGGACGATTGGACTCCCTGATATCGGTGACTGGGAAGAAATAGGTAGATCGCAGCCATCGCTTTGCTCCTACTCCTAAGCGGCTATATCACCAGTAACATCATACCAGGCAATACTAACTGAATCGCCGAGAGTTTGAGCATCGCTGCTCTAGCTGACGACGTCACATTTCCTCATGGGCTTTTGTGCAGAGCCTTTGTTGGGTGGCCCACTATGCGAGCTCTACGACTGGTAGTGGCTGCTCTGTCTTGACTTCACTATCTACTTCCACTGAACGTGCTTGGCAGCCTGGCTGTCAAGACTGGGTCATCTGATTGTGGGAACATTTGTTACTGGATAATTCGCTGCAGGGATCGTTGGCATCGGGGCGTGTGTGCTCGTCGATAAGTACCAGTTCGTTAGTTACATGGGCGTCTTGATCTGTGTATCTTGAATTGGCCCGGTACTGCGAGGGGGTATATCTAGGTGCTCTCAGCTGGAGAGGAATTCTCGTTGGGGTCTGTCTATGCTTTTCCCTGGCTCGGATTGTTCAACATCATTCTCATGACAGTTCCTGCAGCGGAGGGCCCAACAGCCCTGCGCGGACGATGGAAGTGAACATGGATTGACACCACGGGCACGAACTACAGGCTACAGGGGAGGCTTGGAGACCAAAGAACCTTTGACTCTATACAGTAACTCGAGTCCCTCTGTGGATCCGTATTTTTGGCACCATCTCCCTACAGTGTTATCTTTACTCATGTCTCAATGCTGCCAAGCAATAGATGCTCTTCGACATGTGTCCTATTGTGTTCCAGGATATGAGAGGATGGAATACCGCTGTATCGCAGCTCCCGGTTCTTGGGCTGGCCGTGAGTGCCGTCCTTGACCCTGAAGGTGTCTCATAATACGAGGAGTGGCAAGACAAAGGCGATTCTGGGAAGGGAGACACTTCTTGAGAGCCACTTAGTTCTAACCATGATAGGCCACATGGGATTCCTGATTCCCATCCTTTGGTCGTGTATGCCGGAGCCCCCAGTGCAAGTCAGTGTACTGTTACAATCTCCAAGTAAATTGGGACTGATCATCCGCTAGCGTGTTTTGGATCGTTTCACCCTCTGTCGGCACGGTTGGCGATATACCTGATGGTGATCCATGTATGTCCTGCTTTAGTTACACGACTGGCACCTCTGCGGACAAACTCATCTCCACCATTGGAGCCAATATCGTCGCGAGGTGTGTTAAAAATGGTAGAGTTCCTCTTTTCATGAGGCAGATCCTTGATGCGATTGGCGTCGCGACTTCGGTGATTTCCGGGGTCGCAGCATCTCCCCTTGTCATGATACCATGCATGCATTTACCGTTATGGTGACATTATTCGGAAGAGAAGCAAATATACTCTGGATCAAGATACAGTACGACATATTACGCGTGTGCGGGATGC
This sequence comes from Fusarium sp. Na10, assembly GCA_002234255.1. Taxonomy (NCBI): domain Eukaryota; kingdom Fungi; phylum Ascomycota; class Sordariomycetes; order Hypocreales; family Nectriaceae; genus Fusarium; species Fusarium sp. Na10. Next base: position 49,740 of record NJCS01000304.1, on the reverse strand, counting down.
CGAGGCCGTTTGCGTTGAGAGCCAGGGGACGTGCGACGTCATTCTCGCGACAGGACTCGACATTGTATCTTGGCTTGATAGGACTAAATCCCGTTTAAACTCTGATCCTTAGCTCCTGGTCCAATACACTTTGGGTAAACAACTTACGCCCATCAAACTTTGTGACAGGTCATAGTTTGACTCAGGGAAACATCTCCGCTTCCGTTTGATGGACGAAGGATCTTCGCTCACACCATCTTCAGCATCACCTTGTGGAGTCGTCTAGAAGCTGCTCCCACCGCCGGTGCTACCTCCCGCCCGTCCGTCCTCCCATGGTTTGTTTCATGCATAATTAGGTTTGCCGAAGATGAATCCAGATCTTTTGTAGTGTCCAGAGGAGCAGGGCTATGAGGGGTTCAATTGGTGGGCGGCGCATGGCTGACTCTGCTACTGGTACAACCCTGAACCAAGTCAAGCTTTTTAGAGCCGCCACGGTCAAGACCCCTCGCTTACTAGCCTGCCTCTTATCACATTTCAACGATAATCCCCACGGGCTGAGTAATATCACAGTGCAAGGGCACTATTCCGGATCTTTGGTAGCCGAGACACATCACAATGGGCGCGAAAATACAAGGGACGAGTGTTTTAGTGCGATTAAGCGACGTAGGGTTTTTCTTTCAATCAAGACAAAAGCATAGTATGGGTCAATGGGTAATCAATTCGCTGGCGTCTGGTAGGCATATCGGCCGAATGCATCAAGACCAAGATTTATCTCCCTCCTTTTGCCTAACAATACCCGGCCGATGGCTAGGTAGTGGAGATGCTCATCTAAGCTAGAGAACCTTGAATGTGATAGTGGATGGGATGTGAGAGCGGGGTGTTGTGTCGACCGAATCTGACATCCCATGACGACTTAATGACTATCGACTATGGGCATCCCTGTCCGTAATGTACCTTGCAGTATCAGCGCTGCAACACACTGTGTTTATCTGCCGAAAATATCATTTGCTTTTGCCAATCTATGGCATTTATAAAAATCCCATGAGGCAATGTGCTAAACGCCAGCGATGCTGTCTTGAAAAGAAATAAAAAGAAACTCGCTTGCACCGCATTTAGCTTAGGCTACATTTAAGCGGCTGGCTACCAGATGGATTAATCTCGGGGTCTGTTCAGCAATAGAAACTGCAAGAACAAGAAGCTTGACTGAGATTAAAACATAGCGGAAAGGTCAAAGTAAGTGTGAACATGCCATGACCTTTGCTAAAGACTGCTGTCAAGAAATGGGGTTCTCTCTCGGCATCGGTGTGTTGCGTCATATCTTTGTAACGTCTCTGACAGATGCATTTCCAGTCTTTACCATGGAGCAATGTCCCAGTGCACATGCAGATCAAACCCTCGATATATCAACGATTGGGAACTTGGATGCCACCTCTAATCTCTTGGGGACTCCGTGGTTCTATGCATCTAACGATGACAGTCACCAGTATGCACTCAACGGAAGTGAAGAGTACATACCCAGATACCTCAGTGATCCGACTCTGGTCGATTGGCCTGAGTCTCTGCTCTCTCAATCATATTCGACACCTCGGCAGGATTCGTCATTCACAAGCCTCACGACTCCTCCGAACAATGTCGAGTACTCTCCCGAGTCTTGCGTGCCTCAACTACGATCAGAGTCCTCAATCGTATCGAGTTCTACCAACACCATTGAGTATTATCCAGAGTCATCAAAGGGGCCAAATCACTCAGACATCACCTACGTGTCCAGCTCCCCAGAGGTCACCGAGCACGACCACCCTCTACCAACACAGCCTGAAGCAAAGAAGCGTAGGGTGAGCTCCGGTATAGAGAGCACCATGAGCCTGCCCGAAGACATCCTCACCGCGAGTGTCCAGGGAGAAGCCGACGCTCCCCCACCCACCAAAAGGCGTGACACGGTCGACAAGACAGACACCTCATACATCAAGAAGGTCAGGGAGAGGAATAAGCGGGCTGCAACAAAGGTCCGCATCAAGCAGCGGGAACAAGAGAAGAATCTTGAGTCTGCCGAGAAGAAGTTGCAGGAGGCGAATCACAGGTTGACGAAATGTGTCAAGGAGCTAACTAACCAAATCCACGACCTGAAGATGCAGTTGATCCAGCATGGAACCTGTGACTGCGTACTTATTCAAGAGTACATTGGTAATGAAGCGAATCGATACGTTCAAGAGACAAGTGGATAGGCGAGGACTATACGAATAATTGTTGTTCCTACAAGATCTAGAATGTTATAATGGCCTCTTTATCTGAGATTTTGCCTTATAAACTTAAATAACTACTTAAATTTATATCTAAAACTTATAGTTAATAGTTTAACTTATCATGAGAGAACTAGATGTTTATCTCAGGCTGGACCATTATTCGAGCATGTACTCTCTTGTGATAGAGTGCTGACTGCTGGAGTTTATTGGGGCTTTTCAGTGTGTTGACTGGATATGTCTTGTCAAGATATCATAGCATTGACCTATCAATCAGTGTAGTACCAACTGCCAATGCTGTTGGGAGTGCTACTGCTCAGGGTTGATAGGCTGGATAGTCGACCTGATGACAGTGTGATAAATCTGAGCCTCTTCAATGAGCACGTTTAATTCAAGCAAATCATGCAGAACAAACCATGTTCATGCTGGCAAGTTGAAAGAATACATCATAGACTAGTCATGTTTACAACTAGATGCCGGAGATGCCAAATCCATCTTACATCATATCCCAGTCAGGAATTCTGCTGCTTGACCCCCTCAGCGCTTACAAGCATAAAGCCCTATCCGTCACTACAGCCAATGTAGTTAGTCACAGCAGGATTGCTACATTCTAGATCTTAGATTTGACTGGCGGTGACATATATGCATTGGGTGGTAGGTGTGACATGCTGCATTCTTTTCAGCCTTTCCCCAGACCGGGGTTATTTCACGCAGATCCCAGATCCACCAATCAAGTGAGGATTTCTATTCAGGTCGGCCTGGCTCCGGTTGTGAAAAGTGTAATTTACTGCACGAAGGCGTACGAATGATGATGATGATATGTAATGAGAAGGAGCATTTGATCCTCTTCAGATTATACTACACGGTGCTTGCGCGAGGATTGGATCAGGATGATGAGGCAATGCAGAAAATTACGCATAATGACACATTCTCATCAGATGTTTCAGTTTGTTGACTTGATATATCTCGCTGAGACGTCATAAGCCTAAGTATCAATCAACACATTCTCATCATCGCAGTTGAGAAGAGGTGTTGGTGAGATATGATAATATACACAAGTTCGATGATAAAAGAAGGTCTGTTGCTGACGAAATCCTTCCAATACCAATTTTCAATCTAAAACGTCGTCCAAATTCAACAATGGCAGAAGTAGCTAAGTAAGCTCTCTTACATCCCCACCTGCAATTGAATGGTATGTAACATGTGACCCAAGACCAGTCTATACCACGGCCTACAAGCCTCATCCCAGCGAGAGGATGAAAGCAGCCACTTGGACAGGCACAAAGTCCATCACGCTGACCAGCGTACCTAAACCAACCATCACCGCGCCCGCGGATGCCATCGTGCACATCACCCACTGCACAATCTGCGGCTCTGATCTCCACATGTACAACGGCGATATGAACAATGCCATGGAAAAGGGCCTGGTCATGGGCCACGAAGCCATCGGCATCGTCGAGGACGTTGGGCCTGACGTCAAGAATCTCAGTGTAGGAGACAGAGTGATTATCCTTCCTGTTGTTGCATGTGGGGACTGCTTCTACTGCCAGAGAAAGGAATTCTCACTCTGTGATAAAACTAATCCCTCCAAGGAGCTGGAGCAGATGTACGGCCATCGCTTGTCGGGCATCTTTGGGTACTCTCTGATCACCGGGGGTTATCCAGGCGATCAGGCTGAGTACTGTCGCGTGCCCAACGCTGATCTCACCTGCGTCAAGGCCCCCAAGGACATAGAGGCCAGTAAGCTCGTTGGTCTCGCTGACGTGACTCCTACCGCCTGGCACGGCAACGAGCTGGCCGAGGTAGGCAAGGGAGATGTCGTCGGCGTATGGGGCTGCGGCGCCGTTGGTCTATCGATCCAGCGTCTGGCAAAGTTGCGTGGAGCTAGCAAGGTGTATGCCATTGACAAAGACGAGCACCGCCTGGATATCGCCAAGTCCATGGGCATGATTCCCATCAATGTCAAGGAGCACTCTGATCCCGCTGACTACATCTTGTCTATCGAGCCGCATGGGCTGGACCGCGGCATTGAGGCAAGCGGGTTCAGGAGCACCAACTCAACTGCTCATGCTGCTATGAGAGCTTTGGGAGTCGAGGGGGACAGCTCTGACACGGTGAGCGCGGCTATCAAGGCGACACGCAAGGGAGGAAATGTCGCGTTGATTGGAGACTTTTTCTATAATACCAACAACTTCCCCATTGGAATGCTAATGGAAAAGGGCATCACCCTGCGTGGAGGACAGCTTTACGCCCAAAAGGTAACATGCGTAAACCCAACTCGTTTGATGGGAGAGTACTGACTATCTTTCAGTACTTCCCGCTTCTTCTGGACCTTGTCGTCGAAGGGAAATACGACCCCTCTTTCATGTTCACCCATCACGGTACAGTACCCAATGCATCTCAACCAGCCGTCGTTATCTAACTCTTCTTCCTTCACAGATAAGTTCGAGAACATCTCAAAGAACTATGATGCCTTCTTTAGTCACAAAACGCCGGGCGGACTGAAGGTGTGTCTCTCAACTGCCTTTGGGCGGGAACAGGGCGCAGCTTCAGTCTAAACATAATGAAGTGCGAATTGGTCTTCCTATGTCATTTCAATATTGAGAAAAGGGCTCTCGACTTCTCTACACTCTTTACAGTAGCAAGACATGTTCCAGTCTTTACAGAATAGTACGGGTGTATAAATCCAATCTAGTATCTTGACTCAATGGGAGAAACACATTGAGTGTAGACTGAAGACCCTCTTGCAGCCAACCGTAAGCTCTTAGCCGTGTGTATCATCTTCAAACAGCATGTCCGTAGAGAGCTCTTAGACTTCAGTAGAGCACCTGTTTAGCGGCCTGGGATCTGCGTTGAAGTCTTGTATCCATCTAAACGTGTTTACAGATACCAGCTTTATGCTAAGACCTTATATCGCGCGAGTAAATATCCACAAACTGATCACCTATTATAAAGCCTAGACATGATAGCCTTGGGCCACTTTGCCAGTTTAGAAAACTTGGTGTTACCATCCAGCTGTAAGTCGATGGCCTCTATAAGCCTCCTGGACCAGCCTTGGATATACCAAAACTGTTGCTCAACGAGGCTTAGAAGCACTGAAAAGTAAGACAACAGTACAAGAGCGCATGGGTCGTTGGCCTGGATGTCCGATATGACACTTGCAGAGATGACATATGGGAAGAACATGACCATACTGATATCCGCCTGGGTACCAGCATGTGCGATGAGAATGGCCGATCTTCGCAGCTGCAAGCTGGCAAACTCATAGTCTTCCCTATTACAGTCTGATAAATGAGTGCGATAAAACGCCAAGAGACGACGCAGTGCTTGAAATGTGTCCAGAGGTAGAGCGCTGTGATCCAATGGCGGGTCGAAACTTCACGTTGCTAGTCAGTCCATGTTTGTTCCGTGATTGGAGCGGGATCACATACTCATAAGAAACCTCATCATTCTGTCCGATTCCATTTGCCAATGCTGAGAACGGCGTCTCCATAAGGCTCCGTCCCGCACCCGCGAGACTAGATCGAACACCACGTATCAAGACAAAGATCTGCAGGATATCCACCATGGCATCTTCGGTCCGGCCCGCCGGGGAAAACGCATATATGATAATTGTAGATGAGAAGCAGAACGCAGGGTGCCAGTTCCTTTCGTCAATATTGTGAAATATGCTGCGGAACCCTTCCATGCCGCGGGTCTGGTGATAGGCTGCGAGATCGAGATATTTGTCCCTTCTTGCGGGTAACAGATGAGCCTTGTGCAAGGCGGCAATGGATAGTAGGCTGTGGGAGAGAAACGGTGCATCATATGACATCTCGGGGAGGACCATGCGCCAGATGTGCTGCATGTCCAGCCTCAAGGCAAGGGTGTTGGCTGTAATGGTAGAGTAGTGGTGCATCAGCTCCAGGCCGTGGTCTTGGAAATCCAGAGTCGCGCCCGGCATCGGAGCACTCCATAACCCAGCTACGGATAATGCATCAGGACTCGGGTTGGTCTCTGTGTTTTCTATCTCAACCCGGCCGACGGGCTCTGTGTTCTGAGGAGACGGTTGAGATAGGGTCAAGCTGCATGTCATACCACGACGGGCACAGTTGAAGCAACAAGGAAGCTTTTCGTCGCACTATGATGAATTCACAACAAAGACTTAGCACGGTCCCCCAACGTAACTAGGTGGCTTATCGTAATCAGGAGGCCCCATAATATCGTGACCATGACAGACGTACCTTGACTTTTCTACGCTTACACTCCTGGCATCCGCTGCGCGACTTTGTATGAGAGCGTCGTTGTCTCATCGTGTGGCGACGTACGTCGTGTAGTGGATATCGGGTGAAGATGTGCAGATAAAACCGCGGGTTCGGACAAGATGGACGTGTCTGGCGGACAAGGGACTAGATATAAGCTTAAACCGAGAATAAAATACGAATACGCGGGTTTCGGATGGGTCGGGGAACGTGGGCATCCAATGGCAGGGCCTAGTTTATAAGCGACATGGATATGATGTGGATCTTTGCATCATATCCTTGTATCGCATCTGAGACTCAGGAGTTATTCCTATAATCAAGCTACAGTTTGGAAAGCAAGGCACGTAGACTATATGGTCTTGAAAATTATGTTTCTCATAGATATCGCGCTCAAAATGCTCAGCTACCAGAGGTGGCTGTTTTTCAACAGTGTGGCCTGCCTTTTAACGAAAGCCCGCGTCAAATAATTTCACCCAAGTCGTTTAATCAGCCTCCAAGACGGGAAGCTTCTTTTCTGTAAGCCACTTATTCACCTCGACCATAGTGTTCTCCCAGAGTCCCTTGACCTGTCGATCGTCTCTAGCAACAGGATTGGGCTCCTCCACCTTTCCCACTGGAACAATAAACCTCCCCTTGTACTTCAGCGTGTCATTCTTGACCTCTGTTGCCGTCGCTGCGAACAAAGAATTAACCGCACCCTGCTCAGCAGTCAGAAACGACGCGCGAGCTATAGCCCTGACAAGAACGTTGTTGATAGCGAGCACACCCTCGGTGAGGACCTCCCCGGGATGAACAGCTATACAAGTAATACGTAGGTTCTGTGCCTCTAACCTTCCTTGGAGCTCTTGTGTAAGCAGAACCACGGCTGCTTTAGACACAGCGTACCGAATCATGTCGAAACCAAACATGAACCTTCCTATATAGCGCCATTGCCATGGGTATGACAGAACTGGATTTTTGAAGCACGTTGGCGAGTCGAAATTGAACTTGAAACTGGCTGGCAGCATACTGGTCATAGCCCTGGAACTAAGATTTACGATTCTGACGTCGGCGTTAGAGTCCTTGCCGGCGGCTGTGAGGAGGGGTAGGAGACGATTGATTAAAATGAAGGGTCCCATATGGCTATAGGTGTTAGCTGTCAGGTGAGATAGTCAATTAGGCTTTGCTTACTTAGCAACCATGTGTTGTTCGTATTTCCCGTCAACTAACATGGTGGACGATGTTGAAGCGGCCGCATTGTTAACTTATACACTGTTAGTTATCACCAAACACGTTGCAGTCTACGGCATACTCAAGATGTGCAGCTTTGTCTCTTTTCTCTTTAGTTCCTCGACAGCGTGAGTAATGCTGACCGGGTCATACAGATCCATCACCAGGCATTCAACATTTCTCGTATCGATACCGGTGTCTCTGGCAAGCCTGTCTTTGGCTTGTCGTGCTCTCGCTTCGCTTCGCGTGGTCAAGTACACCTTTGCTCCTTTCCGAGCTAGGAACCTAACTGTCTCAAGTCCAATTCCTGAGCTAAAGCTGCGTCAGACGATGCACTAAATCATCAACGCAAAACAGATACTCACCTGCCTCCAGTCACTACAGCGACTTTGCCGCTCAGATCTGGCATATCAGAAGCGGGATTCCATTGCCGTGCCGCCATCGTGTGTTGGCTGCCTAGCCCTCGATAGAGTCGAGATGAGACGAGGGGCGAGGACTGGAGCGATGACAAACTACTAGGAACTACTCTTCTGCAGAGCAAAGACATATTTAAACAGGCGCTGTTACTTTGCGCATGGCTGGCACATATCTCCTATATCTGACCCCAGCACGTATCCCCACTAGAGGTGTCCCAAGTGCCGCACTAATGAAGCTTAACTTAGCATCTCCGACCTAACCCCGCTAGCGTCCATCTCAACTCCACCGCACCTCCGCAACCAAAACCCCGAACTAACCCATCCATTGAACTCCAGATCATTCAAACAAACCCACAATGGGTCGGAAAACTAAGCAAAAGTCATGCTTTGCGTGCGTTGAGACCAAGCGTCGCTGCGACAAGCGATATCCCTCCTGCTCACGCTGCCTCGATCGGGAGTCGGTCTGCACTTATCCTTCTTTGCTGAGACGACAACCTCTTGATTTGATTGAGGCTGAAACTGCGCCAGACATGGGCTTCGGAGATATCTGGACTTCCGCAGCTGATGCAAATAGTCTGGCGTTGGTGGGAGAACTCTCGGAGCCATGGCTTCTCGATCCCGTCTTCAGCACCAATCTGAATTGTGTCTCGATACCGTCATGGCCGCCCCCTCTATCAGATCCATCTTCACTACCAGCTTCATCCTCGAGCGGTATTGCTAGCTCTTGTCAGCTGACCCAGAAATCCCGGGATTTAGGCTGGTTTCTTGGACCTCAATCATGGACTATAGGATATCACTACAACGCCCCAGACTTCATTCCTCCAGCTTCCGTCTTCACCAATTTCATCCGTGGCTTACAAAACTGGTTGTCCCGATTTGTAAAAACAGGACACAACCCCTTCATCCACCGACATCTCTATTCCAACTCCGGATATCCGCAGTGTATTCAAGACGGGTACTCGGCATGCGTTATCTCCAGCTCTGCAAGTAACGAGAATGAGAGTATTGTCAATACGATCTCGGCCACACACATAACGAATCTACTAAATGCTCAGCCGTCTAGGGGTACCAGTATCATCTCCACCCGGGATCATCTGGCCCGCACTCAAGCTCTTCTCATTCACATCCTCCTCGCACTGTTCTCTTCCTCAATTGAACGTCGGGCACGGGCTGAGAACCTCATCAGCCTTCTACACGCGTGGAAGAACCAGCTATGGGAGTCTGCAACACACGACAGCACACTTGCGTCACCATTACCGATCATGACTACCTCCAGTGGAGCAGCTGTTGAGGGAATGGACCCTATCCCCGGCCTCTATCGCTCTTTCATTCTGTCTGAATCCATTCGCCGCACTGGTCTGCTGTGTAACATTGCCACCGGTGTATATGGAGGGTTAAAAGGCAGCAACATACAGTCATGTGGAGGGGACATCCAAATCACCACACAAGCCAAGTTTGGGGAGGCATCTTCGTCTGCACGGTGGGAGGCTGTTGCCCGAAAGACTGATCCGTTGTTTATCTATTCGTTAAAAGGTCAAATGCTACTAGAACAAGGCGTTGGTCCTGCAGAGGTTGACGACTTTGCACGGCATTTGTTCACTATTATGTGGGGATTGGAAAAGGTTGAGACTTGGGTCGTGAGGACGGGAGATGAGGTTTCCGTTGTGTACTAGGACACGCAAATACGTAATTGAGGTTGTTCAAACTCCGATCAGTGCCAAATTGAACAAGCCTTTTTGGCCATCTATATCAACCTTGAAACTCACTGTCAGATATTGACTGATGCGTACCGAATGGCGGTCATGCGAAACGGCCCTGTTGTTCACGAGCCTAGGGGCCCCAGGTCGCTTTCGAGATTTATTATGACTATTGGCCAGACATCGGTTTACCAAGAGGGAAGACAATAGCAGATATCCCCGTCTTCGCTCGAATACCGGTCGCAATCCCCTCGGTCTCGGAGTGTATCCACTGGGACGACTCCGATCCATCTCCACCTACGTCCGCGCCAACTCCACTCCAAGTCCGGTGAAGGACTGTCTTTGACCCCGGCGACGTCTAAGGTAGCAATTTCTTCTCAAGGTGATTAGCAATCTCGATGTACCTGGCGCAGATGTTCAGGGGGTCTCATATCACCAAACCGCGCGTAGTAAAGATTTTTTGTCAACGGCGGAGTCGGAGAATTACAGAAGAGCAGGGCACCGATAATCTCGGGGTCCATAAGAATAAAAGGGGCGTCATGTCTCGGCATTGCATACTTCCAAACTCACTTATCATCTATTCATCACTTCTCCATTGTCTACCATCCAGTCACCCAAAATGTCAGCCAAACAAGACTCCCTCATCCAGTGGGTCACCAAGCTCAACAATGCTCTCTTCATTCAACCCAGCGACGAAATCGCCATCAAGGCTATAAATGAGGATGTTGATTCAAGCCTAGTCACCAAGTAAGAAACACCATTCAACAAGCATGATTCAGTGCATCTGACCCGTGACACCCCAGGATCAATCACAACGTGTACACCTACGACCAGTTCAAAGGAGGTCTTCTCTACGTCCGTGGCTCGACGACAGCGGTCCAAGACGAATTCTCTGAGATTCTCACGTGGGAGGATCCAGAGAAGGGCGATGGCGTTGTGGCTGTATTGAGCAAATGGAGGACCAAGCATAAGGAAACAGGCGAGGAAACGACGAAGACGAATGTGATCCTCTGGGAGGTTAAGCTGATTGATGGGAAGAGAAAGCTTACCGGACAAACCGAGGTGGAGGCAATTTAGGTTGGATTGCTACTTTATGGATTTAAAGATGCTGTCGGGATGGCATGCATGGCTTACAATCCCTCAATGAATCTATCTCCGAGTACTACAAAGATTCTCATCACTCATTATTATCTCATATAAAATAAAAAGTTAATCAATCACAACAAAAGATCATAGGAGATAAGTAATTATTAAGATATGCTGTACTTCGTGTCTGTAATACAGAGCATATTATACAGAAATGAATTTTCAAGATGCCTCGAGTAACTTTTTCCACCTACAAGCCTGTCATATAACGATACAGACAGGAGCAGATTCTTCATCAAACTCAGCACTTGTTGCGACTGACGCAAGATCCGGACTAATACATTGTTTTAGTGACAGTCGTCAGTGAAGCGATTAAAACTCACCTGGCTTCGAATGGTACCCTCCTTGCAGAAGCAGCCTGGAACGCACTGCTTGGTACACGGTCGGGGCTCAGGTTCATTGCATGTCAAGGGACAAGCGGTACCGCATTCAAAGAACTGTTCACCCTATAGATTTATGTTTAGATAAAGAAACAAAGCGGAAGACGGGAATGCTTACAGCCTTGCATTTCGGAGTAGTAGCCGCAGGAATAGCAATAGTGCTAGCGACGAAAAGGGCGATGAGGGAGAGAGAGTACTTCATTTTTGAATGTTGTTGGATAGTTGGATTGTTCTAAGAAGTTGAGATTGTGAGTAAGGTGTCAAGGTAAGGAGCAGAGAAGAAGATGCTTCGGAAGATGCGGAAGCACAGGTCTTATATAGAGTTTGTTCTATTTACATTCACATGTTACCTCCCTTGGTAACGTCGAGTTTAAAGTTTTCATCGAAGCACACGCCGCAACATGACATTCGATATTCAAGGATCCACTAATGCCAAGATGATCTGCAAGAGACCTCGTAAAGTAAGGAATTGAGACAATGACGTTATAGAGTTGAATCATACATCTCAAGTCGGAAGCTACCATCGAGGCAAGGGAGTATCTAGAAGAATTCATGAAAGATCAATTGTTTCCTAGCAACTAATGAAACCATCTCCGAAACAGTCAAATTCCAAGAGTCGGCATATTTCTCTGTATTGGACTGGCTTGACTGCGCCGCTCCACCTCCTCGATAAGCCGTTAGTGGCCGGCCGGGCCGAGATGTTGATCATGCCGGCATTGAGCCTCTTAGGTAAGATGCTTAATTTTCCACTGCAATGTACTTCGTGTTTCTGCAAGGGGAAAATTCTTCAATTTGAATGACTTGCTCATTTGATATTGAATGAACTTTTGCTCATGCAGTGTACTGGATCAGGGAGTTGACGACAAGACAACCAAGTCTTGGTTAGAGGGCAGCAACATGAATGAAAAATTTGTCACGGTCGAGTATTTGAAGTCGGGTGCATTTAGTTGAAAAGGGACACAGCTTGCAATATGTCTCTCTATTGTGTTGTAGCCTTAGAAACATATACATGTATCTCGATATCTCTTCATACACTGTTTGTACATCTTTTGCTCATATTCATATAACCTCAAGCCCATTTGATCTCATTCTGAATTCCTCATGTGTCTTTGTCATTGACCTATTCGAGGCACAGAGGTTCAAAGTCGCAAAGGGCTTTGTTGATGGGCACGACGTCAGTGGCCAATGTGATGAGATCGCCACCATCAGCCAGATTCTGACAAGATCGGTATTCCCGAGTGTGTTGGTCTCTGCTTCCAAAGACTGTTCCTTGCGGCTTTGATTTCTCGCTCACACGAGGCCACGTCTCATTGCCAGTCGCAGCCCACATCGCCCCCCGCTCTAGTTCGGTTTGCTGGGGGGCCGGAGGTCCGTACAACTCATCCCAGCTCTCCTTGGGCGCCTCCTCGTAAGTTGACTTTGGCAAGTCTGAAGAGCTCACCTTGCCATTGTAGAGGAGCTTGTAGCCCACATACCTGAACCACTCCAAGTCTCGCGTAAGGAGGCGTCCCTTGCCATGCAGCTGCCAGTAAAACGGCCACGACTCATGCGTGGCCTTTGTGTCGCCAGACTCGTACAAGCCAAAGGCTGGCTCGAGGGCTGCAGCAAGCTTGACGTCAAGAGTCTTGATGATCTTGCTGTTGGGACGGCCTGTCCCAGCGCTGTATTCGTGGAAGCGCTGGACCTGGCGGGCCAGGAGTCGGACCTTTTGGTCAAGGGAGAGAGACATTTTGGAGTTGGTGGGGATGTTGGGAGGGGAGAGGATTGGGGAGGGGAGATAAAGATGTGTTTGTTATGGATAGGATGGGAGATGAAGGTGATTTGTAAGGTGGTGACTTGGTCCTGGGAGAGAAATGAGAATTTTATGAGAAGACTTGAAAATAGTAAGTCTAGAAGATTATACCAAGCGATGGTTAAAGGAAAGAAAAATCTAGGGGAAAGGAGCTGGGAAGCAGGGTATTTATAGAGAAGAAGAATGATTTTTGCTTTTAACTTCCAGATAGCTTGAACATTCCAGATATGAGAGATTTCGAGAAGCTTTATGTCTTTCTGACTTTACTTTCTACTATTACAGCGTGAACCGCAGTCTCATTGGAGCATGCACTATAAGCTTTCTGGCCACGACATCAATTACGGTCCAGGTTCATAAACAATACTGCCAGCGAGGAGTTTAAACGTATGCTTAGAATTTTACTCTTCTCCAATTCGATGACCTTGCGTATCCTACTTTCGGATGCAAAGTTAACGAAGCTATTGGGGTGGAAAAGCCTACCAGCAAAGTTCGCGAAGCAATGAGAGATAGCCACTATGCATCGTCACTCCTCGACTGCACAGGGAATTTTGCGAAAGAATAGAACTTATTCAGATTCTAATAATGTTTTATTTCAGTGTTTCAAAGGTTACTCAGTCGCGCTTTGCTACCTATTCGTGAACCTGCGAACTAAGTTTGACTGCCTGTGACTTTAGAATTTCGGTTTTAAACTGTACTTCGGAACCGACGCAGCTCGTTGAAAAGTCAAAAGCAGGGTCGCAAATCAGAAACAAAAGAGAGTGTAAGATGAGGCAAGCTCAAGGTAGAAGTAATACAACACAGAAAGGTAAGACGAAAAAGGGTTCACACCAACTCATCGCCCATCACCACCTGGCCGCTCAAAACCTAGATCGAACACATCCCTTTCCAACCATCTTGCGTCCACTTCCACAAGAACACTTCTTATCCGCCCAAACAAGGTTCCCATTATCACAAACGCACTTCCTCGCATAACCATCCCAACTCGCTGCATCTCCACAATCAACAGTGCACTGATTCTTCGACCAAACCTTGCCATCAGGACATCCACAGGTCCTCTCATGTGCATCGAAGATCTGACCCTTCTTATCGCAAACACAGGTCTCACATTTCGAGTTATACGAAGCGTAATCTCCACAGTCCGTGATGCACTCCTTACCACTCCAGATCTTACCACCTGTGCATCCGCAGCCCAGGTTAGTTGGGTTAAATGTCTGACCCTTCTTAGAACAAACGCAGGTTTGAGACTTTTTGTGCCATGAAGCTAGTTTGCCACAGTCGATATGACATTTTCCATCGGACCAGACTAGCTTATCAGGACAAGAGCATGTTTTCGTCACACTGTCGAAATCCATGCCTTCTTTGTTACACACACAGCCTTCTGCGGCGTTACTCCAGCACGCTTCAGAGCCACAATTCGAAGCGCACATCTTGCCGTTCCAGCGTGTATCAGTAGGACACGTGCAAGTCTTGTCTTGATTAAACGTCTGACCGGCCTTTTTGCACACACAAACATCATCTTTGTCGTAGGCGTGCGAGCCACAGTCTTTCTTGCAGCCCTTTTTTGTGGGTTTGTAGCCATCTTTGCAGACGCACTTTTTATCGGAGAGGACAGTGTTAGGCTTGGTGCAGATACAATTGCCATCGGTGTCCCGAGTTGAACCGTCGCAGCATTTCGGTGTGCATTTGTCTTTGAAGGGCTCGTTGCCGGGTTTGCATGTGCAAGTGTTTTTGGAGTCTAGCTCGGCGAGTTTGTCGTCGCAGATGCAGATGTCTTTGTCATTGCGGGTGGAGCCTTTGGGACACTCTGGCTTGCACACGCCGTTGACGATCTCATTATCAGCTGCAGTACACTTGCAGGTACCGTCTTCCTGGCGTGAAGAATCCTTGGGGCATTCGGGCTTGCATTCTCCTTTGACGATTTCGTAGCCAGTAGTATCGCACTTGCAGGTGTTATCTTGCTGACGGGTAGATCCTTCAGGGCATTGCGGTTTGCACTCGCCATCAACGATCTCATGACCGTCAGTAGTACACTTGCAGGTTTCATCTTCTTGGCGAGAGCTTCCTTCGGGGCAACCGGGCTTACACTCTCTCTTGACGAGTTCATAACCCTCCGTGTCGCACTTACAGGTGTCATCCTGTTGGCGAGTAGATCCTTCAGGGCACTTAGGCTTGCATTCCCCATTCACAATCTCATAGCCATCAGTGGTACACTTACAAGACTTGTCCTCCTGACGTTCTGAGTCATTAGGGCATTCTTCCTTGCATTCGCCATTGACTATCTCAAAGCCCCCTGCATCACATTTGCAGGTATCGTCCTCTTGACGGGTTGAGTCCTTCGGACACTCTGGGACGCAGGTACCCTTGACAATCTCATGGCCCTGGGCGTCGCAAAGACATGATCCATCGTCTTGACGCTTTGAGTCCTTGGGGCACTCAGCTGTGCATGTGTCCTTCACGATCTCAAAGCCATCTGCATCGCATTTGCAACTGCCGTCCTCTTGGCGACTCGAATCTTTGGGACACTCCGGCACGCAAGTACCCTTGACTATCTCGTA
>NJCS01000304.1:22430-34076 GCA_002234255.1 Fusarium sp. Na10 | reverse complement strand
CATCCTCTTGTCTGGCTGACTTGTCGGGGCAGCTTGGAGTACAGACATTCTTGATGATCTCGTAGTTATCCTCATCGCATTTGCAAGTATCATCTTGTTGTCTCGTCGAGTCCTTGGGGCAGACAGGAAAACAAGTGTTCTTGACTATCTCAGAATCGTCTGCATCACATTTGCAAGTGTCATCCTGTTGTCTCGTAGAATCCTTTGGGCAGACAGGAATACAAGCTCCCTTGACGACTTCCTCGTCATCAGCGTTACACTTGCATGTATCATCGTCTTGTCGTGTAGAATCAGCGGGACAGACGGGGACGCAGGTACCCTTGATGATTTCCTGGTTGTCTACATCGCATTTGCAGGTATCGTCATTCTGACGGGTCGAGTCCTTCGGGCAAACAGGTATGCAAGCACCTTTGATGATTTCTTGCGCTTCATCATCACACTTGCAAGTATCGTCGATTTGTGGCTTTGAGCCTTTAGGGCAGACAGGGACACAAGAGCCTTTAACGATCTCTTGGCTGTCGTCGGTGCATTTGCAGGTGTCATCGGACTGACGGGTCGAATCTTTGGGACAGACAGGCACGCATGAGCCTTTGACTAGTTCCTTGATAATATCATCGCATTTACAAGACTCATCGTTCTGGCGAGTCGTGTCCTTCGGACAAACAGGTACACATGCTCCTTTAATAACCTCTTCCTTGTCGTTCGTGCATTTGCAAGAGTTGTCGCTCTGACGCGTTGATCCAGTAGGGCATATAGAAACACAAACACCTTTGACGAGTTCTTTTCCTTCGGCATCACATTTGCAAGACTCATCAGTTTGGCGTGTAGTATCCTTAGGACACTTGCTCACACAAGCACCCTTGATGATCTCCTTGTTCGAATCATTACACTTGCAGTTACCGTTGTCCTGACGAGTCGAGTACTGGGGGCACTTTTCCACACAAGACCCTTTGAAGACTTCCTTCTTGGGATCATTACACTTGCATGAACCATCGCTCTGTCGCGTAGTACCCCCAGGGCACTTATCAACACACTTCCCCTGATAAGACTCCTTTCCAGACTTGCAGCTACACTGCCCCGAAGAAGCAGACCAACTAGCCCTATCGTCGTCACAGACACAAGACCAGCTGCCGTAGCTGCCAGCCTTGTACTTCGAATCATCAGGGCATTTGTTGACGCACTTTCTGTGCTTTAGGGTCTGCGCATCAGGGCAGTCGCAGGAGTACTGCTTATAGATTTGCCCTTCGTAGGGACATTGGCAGTACCCGGGCGTTGAGCCTTTGGGTGGGACCCAGGTGGCTTCACCGCAGTACTGGGTGTAAGTGCGCCTGTTTATGGCGTTTGTGGTGCCATCGGGGGCAGCAGAGACGCTGGTGATGGCGATGAAAGCGAGACTGAGAGCTTTGAGCAACATCGTGAATGTACAAGGCGGGCCTCGGATGTTTCACAAGTGATCAAAGAAAGAAGAGGGGGATAAGACTGTGAGTGCTGGTGGTTTGAGTGAAGTTATTGGATTGACCTTTGTGTCTTTATAGAAGTTGCGATAAGAGGTAAATTGGTATGATCACGGTGATACTCACTGGAGGCTTGACATGTCCGAGCTGAGTCGGAACGCCAAAAAGAATCTGGTGACAAGCTGCATGATACTATTCCCTAAGAAGGATGAGTTCCCATCCTTTGACTGTATTGTTCATTGCTATCCGAGTCTAGATCCATCGTCAATGAAGTAGCTGAAGGGGCCGACGGTCCGGAGGCGTCAGTCAATCGATAGCTCATAGAACTGGCTGAGCTGAGATGTTGCAATGAATGGGGTCTGGATCGGGACTTCTTTGTTGGTCTTGAGCCAACTGCTTGCGATGGGCGAGATCCGAGAATTTGGGATGCATCCTTGAGCTTGGACTGACCATTGGGGCTGAATCGCCGAGGCTCCGGTTGTCGCCTTTGGTGTTGAGACAGATATGGGACCCCAGAACAAGCATAATCATCGGTTTGTCCTATCTACGGCCAATAGGACCATATAACTCTCTCTCTCTGTTTTATAAGTCAGTTCTTCTGAAGTGCATGGATTACAGCTTAGTCGCATGTTCTTTCCCTAGTGTTGATGTCGATCTCACTCCCAGAGCTGTCGCCTTAACGGGAGGCGGTAGTCTGAACTGCCGCCTGGCTCAAATGATCTACCGAGCTCGAACCTGTTGGCTCTGCTCCTTACCCCTCCGGTGCCTTGCACTGATTCTCGATCCAGGTACAGAATAACGTCGTCGTGATTGGTCAACTGGGAGATTATCACTCCATCTCCATCGAGGCTAGACACAGCTGAAAAGCATTGACAAGCAAACATGGCTTCTTCCCCTCATAAGACTAAAATAGAAAAAAGAACCTTTCTTGGCCAGGGCGTCGCGGTACCCGAGCGTTAAGATGGAGGCGTTAAGGGCGGAGGAGGATCAAAGAAGCGCCGCTATTCACGGCGGCGCCACGACGCCACTCTGAACGGTTTTGGGATCTGGGGGCGCCACTCTGCATTGACGGAAATCGGAGAATGGCATGGTGGAAATTTGATTATGCGGGGAAGTCTTTGATGCTGATTTTCCCTTTGTGAAATTCTCGTATTAATTTCCACTTCTTCGTAGGCGGCTATGGCAGTTGCTCGCAGCTGATGCAATAATGAGCTCAATCAGGCTGATCAGCAGTACAGTAGCCTGTCAGCTTCAGCGCTCAGACCTTGAAGGGAAGACTCCATACATCACCTGTAGAATGGATCTGTCCGACACGGCTTAGTGGCTGATCGTTCTTCCAACGGCCGCAAACCATCTGTGGGTAAGCTAGAGATGCAGTTTGCTGATAGTCTCAGCCCTATAAGCATTCATACCAATGTCCAATTTCCACATTCAGGCAACAATCCGATCTCTGGGTATCAACGATCTAGATCCGTGCATGCCAAGATCGAGAACGGGATCTTATAGAGGGGCCACAGTTGGTCCCCAGTCAGCTTATGGCCATGTTTCTTACCGGAAGGAGGCAATATGCAGTTTTTCCAGGAACCACGCCCTTCATATAGAAAGCCAATAACTTTCTTCAGTTTACCATCGACTTTGATCTCCAGAGCATAAAGCTTCATCACGTCAAAAGCACAAATCTTATAACTACCCTATAAAGGTTAAATACCTGAAAGCGGGAAGAAAGTTCTAAAGCGCTATTGTATTTTGTAATTATAATAAAAAAAATAAAAAGTCTCAAGATAGGTAGATACTAAACACGAGCCTGCTGTACATAATGGTTTTTATGGCACTGCTTCTGGAAATGTTTATAATATACTCGGAACCACCATTCGGAAATAGATCTTAGCCTCCCGTTTCCGATATTACCCCGCGTCTTTTTAGTGCGGCATCCCCTAAAGTTTAACGGCTGACAGCCAGCCTTTCCGCCAAGATCTTCAATCTTATCTCCCTAGCTTGAGTCTCAGGAGATAAGCATACTTTCGACGGCATCAAGAGAGTATCTTGTCTTCAGAGGCTAATATCTCACCTAGGCTGAATAGCAATCAACTGATAAGGAGACTGATAGTAAAGAGATATGCTCTAGCCTGTGCTGATTCAATTACGAGACATAAATGCTATCGTGGACAAGATTGGAACTGCATAATCGCTCCTCCGGTGCTGCCGGGCTGGCTAGGTCCAAGTCGGTTAACAGATTCTTTACTCTTGTTATTGTTGAGAGATCACGCGGAGATAGTGAGGGACTTCATTCAGTTATGTCACTGTCTGCTCGAGTCAGTGACCGCGGGTTTCTTCCGTCGTCATCTGTAGCAAGGTTGATTACTATTACTTAATCTCCGCATCATATTGAAGCATGCTACTGTATCATTCCTCATCTATATTTAGAGAGAGAAGCCAAGAAGAACGCTGCAGTTTGTCACAATCATACGTTCTGATCTCAATGCCGGATACAAAGGTTCTTGGAAGGATCTAAGCTACGGAGCAAAACTGTTGCATTTAGGTACCCTGCTTTGTTCTGACTCGTCTACTGGCTGTATTCACGCCCCTCGGTTAGAAAAGTGGCTTGCTTGAGGGTTCCTGTTATGATGTAACTGTATCTATGGAGAAATGCACAGAGGAAATTGTTTGATGAACCCTTCCACTCTCATCATGACTTGTTGTTCCATCTCCCCGGTCCCGGTCTAGGGTGATATGTGGGGTCAGACCTACGGAGTACAGAGAACAAATAGGAGCTGATTTCAATACGGTATAGCCAATCAGGGTAATTAGACGTGCATACCCAATACTCCACAGTGAAGATCGGTTCTGTGGGGTTCGGAAGACTTTCGGTAGCGAGAGTAACTACGGGAGAATGATAAACTCCATTCAAGCTTAAGATAACAGCATAGAAGCTACGGCATATTAGGGGCTCTACCAGTATCAGCATGATAAGATCTGTATTCTTTACCAGGATCCAGCAAGAATGACCAATTAAAGCTGAAAAATTGTAATTATCATCGCTGTCCCTCCATTCCGAGTAGTTCCGTGTTCCGATTTACCCACCAAAAGGCCCGGCCGGATCATGTACACGCGGTACCGGTCCCACGTGGTATCGTTTATTCAACATGCACCTCTCCATCTCCTGAAACGCCATTGTTTACCACAGTAAAACTCAAAATAATAGCCTAGCGATCCGGAAGATAAGACTCCCGATGCGTGAATCCTGAGTGGCCCGAATATATCGGTTATCTTTGTCTGTATCTGGTCGACAGCTACCCCGGGTTGTAACTCCCGCGAACCCGAAGGTACCTACAACCTTGGCTTAAGATGTGGCTTGCAGTATAGAGGAGGGGACTTAGATATGCACTGTAGCCTTGTCAGCATGAACCTTATCATCTATCATATAGAACGTGGGGATTAGTTTCTGTAACCCATGTCAATATTTTGGGAGCTGAGGTTGAAGTGAAGGGATTACACTTAGTCGTGATAATGCCAAGGGTCTTGGAAAGGGCTTTTGTGAGGGACCTTTTAGTCGGATCATGTGTTATCTCCACGATAAACAGCGTGGGGATATTCTCACCGACACGGTATAGGCATATCACACGAGTCAAGATATATCTCTATGGATCTGTATATCTCTATATATATCGCCATGTTTGTCCTCAATGTGAAGAGAATCAACCCATCCTCGTCCGTCTACTCGCACTCAGACATCCAGCTGACAAGATGCGTTTCTCAAACTTCTTTGTCTCAGCCTCTCTGGGGAATCTAGCTCTCGGCGCAGCCTTTTCTACTGGAAGGCTCGAGAGTCGAAAGCAAGGCCCTGGAACTGATTGTTCGCTGAACCAGACCACCGCGAATGCTCCTCACAAGAACTTCTGGGGTAGTCTGACTACCCAGGAAACTAAGGATGTGCTTGCTCTTCTGCATAGCAATGCAACAGGCTTCAACCTGACTGCTGCAGCGGATGCTGGGAGGTACGTTTTGGATCCTAGTGTCACTGAAAACAACTAACTCCAATCACAGCCGGGACAACAAGATGTAAGCCTTGCAACCACAACCTGAAATCGCGAACTAACTGCGGTTGCAGCATGTCGGTTGAGCTCATGATGCCCAATAAGACAGACGTCCTCCCATTCCTCTCAGACAGCACCGGCAGCCCAGAGCGTTATGCCCTAGCTGCAATCATGTTTGGAGTATTTGATAGTGCCTATGTCCAAGAGTTCAAGGTTGGACCCTTGCCTATCACCAACGCCTCATATGTTATGCCGTATACCTACACAAATACAAGAGCTGGTGATGGTAAGATTCCAATTGTTAACCCTGATGCTGAGGATTATGGCAACTTCAATCTTGAGATCATGAAGGGCGCTGAAGACGTCACGAAGCGGCTCTGGAATTTGGTAAGCATTCCCACTACGAATTCGATATAATGGCTTGACTAACAAAGTAAAGACCGTCGAGGATGGCCTTCAGATCCCGCTTGCTTTCGCAGCCCCTCTCACAGTTACAGACGACAAGGTCATCATGTGGCAGGGCTTCAATGCACCCGTCACAAGCATCTACGACACAATCTCTCTGCTTCCTCTAGGCTTGTACATGAGAACCGACATCACAGGCCGTGATCCCAGCAAGTGGAAAGTGACAGGCTGGGTGTACAACAATGAGTTTTACAAGAGTCTGGATGACTTCCGCAAAGTCATTGCCGAGCCTGACTTCAAGGCGCTCGGAGCCAATCTGGATCAGCCATGGGCGCATACTAACAAGCATGGTGATACTCTCCCTCTGGATGATAGCCCTCCCCCGGCGTCTGTTCAGTCTGGCAAGGAGAGGTTTGCTGTTGATGCGGACGAGAGCTATGTTACTTGGAGTGAGTTGATACCTGAAAAGCACGTGGTATACATTGCTAATGGACTTTGTTAGTGGACTTCTCTTTCTATGTTAGTATTACACGTGACAATGGGCTGAGACTTTACGACATCCGATATAAGGGCAAGAGAATCATGTATGAGGTATGTATACTCATCTCGAGCTTTACGCGGCTTTGGCTAATTCTGTTTAGCTTGGTCTTGACGAGGCTATCGCCCATTATGCGTGAGTCATTCAACACGCTCTCGCACAAGTCTATTACTAACGCCATTCACAGTGGCATCGATCCAGTTCAGTCTGGAACCTGGTAAGTGATATACAATCTATACAACTCTTGTAGTTCTAACGTGCATCTCTTAGCTACTTCGACAGCATGAATGGCTTTGGTCCCACTATGATCTCTCTCGTTAAGGGTAAGACTGAACTCGACCGAGGAACTTTCCATCACTAACAAAACCAGGTTACGACTGCCCCGCATACTCTCACTACCTCAACGTCACACAGACCACAGGCGAGACTACGTATACCCAGAAAGACGGGCTCTGTAAGTCAAAAAGATCTACCGTCATAACCCAAAGCTAACAGA
This sequence comes from Fusarium sp. Na10, assembly GCA_002234255.1. Lineage (NCBI taxonomy): Eukaryota > Fungi > Ascomycota > Sordariomycetes > Hypocreales > Nectriaceae > Fusarium > Fusarium sp. Na10. The sequence goes on along the minus strand of NJCS01000304.1, from coordinate 27,149 downwards.
CCAAGGCATGTTCGAGATCGACAAGGGCTTCCCCATCCAACGCCACTCCTGGGCAGGCCACACCACCGTAACAAAGAACATCGCCTTTAACATCCGTGCCATCTACACCATCGGAAACTACGACTACATGACGACCTACCAATTCCACCTCGATGGTTCCATTGAGATCGACGTCCGAGCATCAGGCTACATCTCATCTGCATTCTACGCTGAGAACGAAGACTACGGCTTCAAAATCCACGATAGTCTTTCTGGATCTCTGCATGATCATGTTATTACCTTCAAGGCTGATTTCGATATCCTGGGCGAGAAGAATTCGTTGCAGAAGGTTTCTATTGAGCCTACGGTTGAGAAGTAAGTTTATTCATGTTTGAGTGAAGGACGGGCTGCTGACTATTGGGATAGGTATAAGTGGTCGGATGGTGAGACGCGTAACACTATGAAGGCAGTCAAGAGCTTCATCAAGACTGAAGATGATGGAAAGATCAACTGGTCGCCTAATGGCGGGGCTATGTATGCCGTTGTCAACAAGGACAAGAAGAATCCTTACGGTGAAAACCCAGGATACAGAATTGTACCAGGTAAGTGCCTCTGAGTACCTTATAGAGCCTCCCCGTTAACATTTATAGCATCTGGCGTTGCCTACCTCACCGTCAAAGACTCTAGCATCACCGGGAACGCAGCTCACCACACAACACATCATCTCTACGTCACCCGCCAGAAAGACAACGAGACCTACGCCGCAGGAGCATACAATTCTCTCACTCCCGAAGACCCGCAGGTTGACTTTGACAAGTACTTCAACGGCGAGTCCCTCGACCAAGAGGACATGTAGGTCACTATCATCCCTCGAATCATGATTTGAAGCTAATGAGGACAGTGTCGTTTGGTTCAACCTCGGAATGCACCATATGCCTCACACAGGCGATCTCCCCAACACAGTCTTCTCGACGGCTCACTCGTCCATGTTGATTGAGCCCATGAACTATCTCCTTGGTGATCCGTCGCAGGCTAGTTCGCAGCAGGTTCTCATCAAGACTACGGATGGCAAGCCTGAGATTACGAGATATGGGGCTAAAGAGGCGACGTGCCCTGTTGATATGGTATGTTGGTTGTCTTCTTTTCTTCTGGTGCAGTGCTAATTTGTTTGGGTTTAGGCGCAGCTTAACCCCGATCTGTCGAGCTACTCCAACAGCGTTAGCGTTCTGAAGTATCCCTTCGATGGCTCAAAGCCGGATCGTGTTTAGGTCGATCATGCAGCGTTGGACATGGAAGACTCAGAATCTTGAAGGGAACTTAGTCTATTACAGCTGGGGATGAGGCTTGGTGCTACCAGTAGTTTTGCGGTGGACGAAAGTCATACTACATGCAGCGCATAACCAGTAGTAAAATGACTCAATTTAAGACACACTGTACGGTGAAGCTAGGGATATGCTTGCCTCTTACTATAAGTCTCTTATCTCTCTTTAGTTGCTCAATTGAAGCTAGGTCAATGCCAAGATGCAACCTTATCAAAAGGATACTCAATAAGGTCAAGATCTACACTGTCAATGTTGCATCGCTCGACCTTATGTAATAGAAATGAAGGTAGTATTGATCCGACGTACCCGCGATAGAAAATACCTATCAACATCCTAGTTTCACGGCATTTATTTGACCGACGATCTATCTGTCCTATAAGAATTGAAGTTCCATTTGGCAACTTCACATGTTCCTGTCAGTCCCTTTGCGGTATTTACAGTTCTTTATTACTCGCCATGCGATTTGTCGCGTTACTGAGCCTGGCCCTCCCAACGGTGGCAGAGCTTCTCCGTCCCAATGGTATATCCGTGAGCCTAAACGGGACAAACTATTTCTTATCGCCATCGCTGCAACAAAGGCTACCGAAAAGCCTCATCCCAGCCACCATCGCTACGGATTCTTTGGCATTTGTGCCGGTTACTATCGTTGGCAATAAAACTGCTCAAAAGGATCTGTCCAAAGTCTTCTCAAGCTGGGCCCAAAAGGATGACGTGTGGCAACCTGCCTTTGCTGAACTGGTGGTGCTATTGAAGTCGCCTGGTTGTAAATCAGCAACTACAACCTTCAAGGATGGCATCAAGTCAGCTGTTTCCTGCTGGAACAAAGCTCCCGAAATTCCCTCAGGACCCTACTTCCTAGACCCGTACAGAGGAAGCCTCCATCAAGTGTATCGGCTCTACGATGACTTTTCCGGCAGCTTTCTAGAATCACTTATCCAATCTCCAGACGGGACTTTTCAGACTCTCTCAGCGCATGCTCCAGGTAGCAGTTCCCTCTCCATTGGAGTTCCATCTCGCTTGTACTTTACTCGCACAAAGGAAAAGCCGCTAGCAGGTATTAGAGTAGGAGTCAAAGACCTTTACGACCTCAAAGGTGTAAAAAGCTCACGCGGCAATCGTGCTTGGTATAACCTGTATCCCGCGGCGAACAAGACGGCACCAGCTATCCAGAACCTAATCGACGCCGGAGCCGTCGTTGTCGGGACACAGAAGCTCTCCCAGTTTGCGAATGGTGAGAATCCAACAGCAGATTGGGTCTCGTACCTTGCGCCGTTCAATCCACGCGGAGATGGTTACCAAGGCCCCTCGTCATCCTCGTCGGGAGCCGGGGCGTCCATAGCGACTTATCCGTGGCTAGACCTTGCCGTTGGTAGTGACACCGGAGGCTCTATCCGTGGACCTGCTGGAGTTTCTGGTGTTTTCGGCAATAGACCTACTCATGGCCTCGTCAGTCTGGACAACGTGATGCCGCTTTCGCCCAAGATGGACACAGCGGGTTTCCTGACTCGCGATCCAGAGATCTGGGCAGCTGCACAGGCCGCTATGTACAAGAAGAACTACACGACTTTCTCAAAGGAGAAAGTTAAGTTCCCACGGACGATCTACACGGCGGGGTTTCCGGCCAACGATACACCGGAGGGCGCAATGCTACACCAATTTGCCAACGATCTCGCTGACTTTCTTGCCACCAATGTTACTGAGTATAATATCAGCCAGCACTGGGCTTCAGCGGGGCCGAAGTCCGTTCGAAACACTCCCTTGACGGAATTACTGAACGTCACCTACGCTGCTCTCATCACCAAGCAACAGATTGCTTTAGTCAAAGAGCCATTCTTTAGAGACTATGCTGGTATGTGCAGATATATACAAGACAACTACATTTTATGACTAATTCGAGAATCTTGCAGCCGCTCATGATGGCCGCACGCCCTACGTAGATCCAGCACCCAGCGCACGATGGGCATGGGGTGAAAGCCAGCCCGACGCCATCCTCAACGACGCCATCCGGAACAAAACCATCTTCATGGACTGGTTCAACCACGACGTTCTTCCAAAAGACAAAGACTCACAAAGATGCTCTTCTAGCATCTTGCTGTACACCCAGGGCCCAGGGATCTTCAGTCGCCGTGATGTCTACCTGGATCCTCCGAGCGTTCCTTTCGGATGGTCCTTGAGCAGGATTTCCATCTTTAGTGAAGCACCGGATAGTGTCTATCCGATTGGGGAGGTGTCGCAGTTCAGCGATATCACCAGTCGCAATGAGAGCTTGCCTGTTAGTGTTAATATCATGGTGGCGAGAGGGTGCGATGGGCTTGTGCCGAGGCTGGCTCAGGATCTTGTGGGGGTTGGCTTATTGAAGATTCCAAAGACTGGCGGGAGTATGTTGGGAGCCGACGTTTTATTCTAGTTATAAGGCTATTCAAGGACAACGGATGGATAATGAGGGCACTTGTTTCATGCCAATCTTAATGAGGAACACTCATCTTCATAAGCTTAAATTATACTAAGTTCTGTCTGCTGNNAGCCACAAGTCTCAACTGCAAATTATACTAATCTTGATCTGTGACTCCACCTGCCCAGTCAACATGCTTAACGGTGTCTGGTAGCATTCCATCTCAGAGACAAATATATGCTCTCGATTCGTTCCATTCCTGCCAAAACTAGATAACGAAGACCTAGTCTTCACTACACACATCGCTCTGTAGTAATCCCATGTCAGAAAACACTTCACAGTAAATTGACGTTCTGGGGCTTGACTTACTCCTACTCTGTTGGGGCATGTATGTGACCTCCATGTATCATAGACCCCATCACTCTCAATACATCCCCAGTCACAATTGCAACCGGATGGATTGCATATTGTTCCGCTGATATCGTAATTGCTGACGTTCATGCAGCCCGCAGCGCGTGCGTCTCTTCGCGCCTCAGTTCGATTGTGACAGCTACCGATTTCCTCGCGGATTTGTAAGTAGCGAGCAGATACTGAGACTGCACAGCAGGCCACGACGATGACCGTTGATTTCATTGTGATAGATGAGGTGGAGGGAATGGGAAAAAGCTTATATGTTAAAGGTGAGAAATGGCGTCCTTGGCAAGACGGCCATCTCTTCAAATAAGCTGGGCATGGGCAGAACTTAAGGTGAAGGACTCCAAGACATGTCTAACCCCCAATGCAGCTTTTACTGGCAATATGTCGCGTCATTATTGCTTCCGCATTCCTGACAGAGGGTGGAGATTTATCAAGGGAGGATGGACATTCTCAAAGCTCGATATGGTATTACGGTATATACTACCCATATTAACTGTTGCTATTTCAATCGAGGAAAATAAATAAAAGGATATTTAATCTGAACTGTAGTAGAAAAGAAGAACAGATGCAAAAAGAATAATCAGCTGTGTCAATCGACCACGCCAGGAG
>NJCS01000304.1:5694-22407 GCA_002234255.1 Fusarium sp. Na10 | reverse complement strand
ATTAGGCCACGCGGCCTGATCTTATTGGATGGTATTCTGCTTTGGGAGTGGAGGTTATGGACATAACTGCTAGTTAGCTTTCCTTCAGACATAAGATCTGAGGTGTAGTTAGTTTGTCTTGTGTTTGTAGACTCAAGCCATACTGAATTGTTCTGGTATGCGGGAATAGCAGACTTACGCGTCGTTGTTCCAGATAGAGTGTAACCTCCCAGGATATATAAAGCTTAAGAGCCACAACGCCTCACCGTCTTCCATAGAACATAAGATTTAAACTTTAGCCAAGGCTCTTGCTATAAAGAACAAACAGTTTACAATGGGGCTGCGGAGTATCTCGTAATCAACCATCTCTGTTCAGAATACTACAAGTGTTTATCATGACTATCTCAAGAAGTGTAAGCGAGATGCCCATATCCACCACTGCCCCGTCGCATGACAGGGGGTCAATACAGAAGAAACAGATGTGCCCCGTATGGAAAACACATATAAGCCTGAACTGAGTGCATTTCCTCCTTTGGACCTCTCGACTCCAGCCTGTAGAACATCCTACCCGATATTTCCTTACCAGACACTATCTTATTGCTCAACTTATACCCACAATGCAGATCAACTTGGTCACCCTTTTCCTCTTCCTTGCTGCTGGTTTCAACGCAGTAGAAGCTAATAGGTGCCTTTATGACCCTCCCGAGTTGCTTTGTTCGTTCCCAACCATCAATCATCTACGGACCGGCAAGGACGTCACTCTAGAGGATATCGTTACTGCATAACCCGATAAGACATACCCCGATATATTTTTCGCTTGTGGCAGGACTATAAGTTGGGAGGATGGTTTAAATCAGTGGCTCCTTATTCGAAGTTTCGTGTTGCAAGACTTGCTCCATGAACGTCTTACTTCACATACAAGACCACCTGGAGAGAAGCAACAGCATGACATCATACATATTCAAGGTTTCAATTGATATCCAATACATCTATCCTACATCTGTCAACCACAAGAAGGAGACTATCTCACTACGATGTCTCTCTCCAGGTCGTCCCCAATTCAGACAACCTTGGAGGTCTCCTGCTCACCCTTCTTGTCATCAAGAGGCTTGTCAAGACCAAGGCGCTGGCGAGTAGTGTAAGTAGCAATAGAGCCATTGGCATCAGCCTCAGTGATGAGCTCCTTGCGGCGAGTATCAACCAGGAGGCGGATCAAGTCAGGGCGCATGTAGTGACCGGCAAAGTCGGCAAGGACCTTGGTGAGGTGAGTCTCATTGAGATCAATGTCAACAAACAAAAGACCATCAAAGTCCTTCTCAGGCTTGACGACCAAGCTACCATCAGGGCGGTAGATACGAGCATGACCGTTGTAAACAGAAGGATCAGTCTCTGGCTCAACACCCTCAGGAGTGTTGATCTTTAGACCTTCAACAGACAATCGCTGGAAAGGTGCGAGAGTCCAAGTCCCTGTCTCGATAGCATACTCGGGAGTGACCAAGTCAGAAGCGGGATCAGCGTAGTTGGTAGCAGGATCAGGAGCAACCTGACGCTCCTTTCCAGGGTAGACAGGCCAAGCAGCGATGTGAACCTGCTCGCCAGCAGAGACGTTGAGAGACTTGAGGAAGGGGTTCATGTTCTCCCAGCAGTTAAGCTGCCCAACACGACCGATGTCAGTCTCGCTGACGGACATGAAGGTGTCGCCAGAGCCATCGCCGTAGACGAGCTTCTCAACGTGAGTGGGCTTGATCTTGCGACGGTGGTTGATGACGGAGCCATCGGGGCCGATGAGGACTTGGGCGAGGTAGAGAGTAGCATGGTCGATCTCGGAGAAGCCGAGGGAGACGTAGATTTGGTTGTCGCGGGCAGCGCGACGGATGCGGCGCATTTCCTCAGAGTCGACGGCCATGGAGTTCTCGCGATAGCGCTTGAGCATGGGGAGGGATTGGAGGTAGGTGACCTTCCACATCCAGTAGGGATATCCAGGGATCCCTGGAAGTGTTAGCAATGAGGCTAAGGGGAGGAGTGATATGGGACTCACAAACTTCGGGGAAGGCGACGAGCTTGCATCCAGCTTGACCAGCTTCGTTGATGAAGTCGATGGTCTTGCGAACACCGCCCTCAAGATCGAACCACTAGATACTGTAAGTGATGTTCAAGATGTAAGTTGAAGTGTTGGAACTTACTCCAGGCTCGGAGGTGACAGCAGCAGCCTTGTACTTGGTGATAGCCATGATGAAGATTTTAAGATGGTACTTGTTGAGATTGGTGTTTGCGATGAAGTTCTGAGATGAGGAGTGAGATCAAACTTGAGCGCGACAGCATTATATTTATACCACAATCAACACCAGTACAAGTATACAAAGCACTGACTATTATCTCATCCAGCGTTACAGTCCGAGTCACCGAGGTCTCCCGCATCTGCACGAGCTTCATGATATCTGCACCATGATGTATATCGTTTCACATACGGCACCCATGCATATCAGAACTTTCAACCAATAAAAACAGAGCACCAAGATCTACCGCCCATGGATAATTGCCGGAGAGGCTTTACCGAAAATGTCCGTGGCGGCGTAATCGTCTGATAGTCCACTCTTTTAGAGGACAGATGCCGCTGCGGCGTGGTGCGGCCCGCAGATTGATAAGGCGTGCGGCGATGCGGCGGTCGCCGTGTAGTTAATTCTAGGGGAGCGCGGCGAAGAATGGATATCGTGAAAGCTCGTGGTTTCATGGATGCATTGATTTACACAATCGCAACGTTGTTCCGCTGATCCCGAGGAGATTGCTGCTCCGATAATGCCCGTATATTATCGGGGCGGATGATTGTTGGGATTCGGAATGTGTACGAGGAAGATGAACTGCATGCATTCCATTGTACTGTGAAATAACCTATTGTGAAACGTTGAGCTGACCATGATGTTAAAAGCCCCCCCAGAATTAATATCAATAACCTAGAAATTCTTTACCTAATATCTAGCTATAAAAAAACAAAAACAAAAAACGGCAAAACAGATTAACTACATGATAAGAACCTCGTTCCCTCGAAAACTAACATGAATCTTCGCACAACAGCTCCAACAAACAGACTCTGGAAGGACCAAGACACCATAGCCTCTCCCAATTGCGAAGGACGTTAGTGCAAGTCGAGCAAGCCAGTTTCGGTGAGCCCGTGCAACAACTGCGTTCCTGGGTCGGTCAAGGAACTCTTCCCAATTGTCAATTGACGTCAACCTGCAATTAAGGACTGCAGAGGTGTCAGTCGATTTGCCCGTACACGCGGGACTACAGCGGACCCTATTCAGACTCATGCTGGCCAAAGAACTAAGGATATCCAGATCTGCAACCCATTTTCCAGAGTCGTAGATCGATGCGACCGTCTCGATAAAATAAGTCTCCACGTCCTGCCGGCCATGAACCTGATGCGCAAGTGTGATTGGCATACGGTAGTTTGTGAAGGACAAGTGGCATGACGTGCCCTCGAAGCAGTTCTCGACTCGTTCGTCAAAGCTATCGTGATTGATAACCTGCCATGAACTATCATTCATAGCTCTGACTCTTGGCTTTGCAGGAGGAACCAAAAAACCTGTGCCTGCTTGGCCAATATTTCCAGCGATGTGTCTGACTTGGTGTTCAATGCCGACTTTGGAGGGATCCTCGAGCAGTTGAAGAGCTAGATACACGGAATTGCCTGAAGAAACAGCCATCACGCTGTGGAGGTGATCAGGATGTATGTCAATATTACCGCTGTCAAAGAAGGCGATGCAGGCAAAAGTTTCGCTCCGTTTCAATGACATTTGAAAAGCAGGAACACTCACCGTCATGCCCCGCAGAATATGGCGCTTTTTCTCCTGCTGGAACTGCTCCCATGCAAGAGCTTGCGAGGTACTGTAGGATTTATACCATTGTGAGTTCTTCAGCGGCTGTGATGCCACCTTGGGATCTATTGTGGCGCCTGGCATGGCCTCGAAGATCTCATACGCAATTGAGAGGGCGTCGAGGGAGGTGAAGTAGTCTTTGTAAGCTTTAACACTAGCTCTGAGGATTGCTTGGAGAGTTTCGGGGCAGACTGAGTCGTTTTTTAACGCAGAGGTCCACGAGGAGATAAGTGTGGGCGAGGAAGCGGCCGTTTTTGTGGTGTCTCCTTTATCCACTTTCGAGTTGATGAAAATGGCAGCATCACCAGGGTTGCCCCATAAGACGTGGTAAGTTTGTCCTCTGGTGGAATGCTTCGATTTGCCAGATAGAACTTGTGGCGATCCATGCCAAATCAGTGTTTCGCCATGATATCCAGGATCCCTGTAGATGACTCTCTGTTCTTCTAAGGTAATCCACTCTCCCGTAATTGACAGATCAGATTCTCGCTTTTCTGTCAAGGCTGGTTCACGACGATGATTCTTCAACGTTGACATGCATGAGTGCCTCCGACAGTTGCAGCTTGAGAGCTTGTGTTCTTCGCAAGTGCACTTTACGTACCTAGAACACATGGGCTTTTCTGAGATGATAGCAATCCACCGCTTGTGGCATTTCGTTGGTACCTCAGCACCGGTCGTGCCTCGTTTGCAACCGGGAGACGCGGTTTGTATCGCCGTTGCGTACTCGAAGTGCAAATAAGTGCTTTCTGATTTGGGTCTTTTCCGCCTCTGACCTTTGGTCGAAGAGTTCTCGGTGTCGAAGATGCCACCCTCTGGGATTACGTATTCCTCGCCCAAAGGCGCCATATCATCGTCTGGAAGTGCGTATTCAGACCGTTTCGCACCATCCGCTGGTTCTGTCGAGTTCGGCCTTCTGTACCTTATTTCCGATAGCACAGAAGGCTTTGTGACAGTGTACTGGATTACCGTGTCTTCTTGATGCGAGACGTGTTCGCTTGCCCAATGCCGGAGATACGAGATTTTCGTCTCAGTGCCCCGTAAGGAGCCGATGAATGTCCGCGAGCATAGAAGACCAAGGAAATCTGTTTGAAGGCTTGCATTGTAGCTCAGAAACTGTTCCGCTCGGCGTCGGCCAAAGTGGAGGAGTCGAAATGCTCGCTCTTTGTCCACGCCTCGGGCATCAAGGAATGCCCGTGCTGCATCGCGCAGCATCTTGAGCCATTGCCACGGTCGAACTTGGAGTGGATCAGCAGTGACCAAACCTCCCGAGGGAGCGCTTTCGAGGCTGAACCCTTCGACATTGCGACCAAGAAACGCCCAGAGCTCGACGAGACACTCGGCTGCTTGAGCAACGTTGGCGCTTCGTGGGTCCCATTGAGAGAGCAAACTCCCGAGGCCCACAAAAGCCAAATCGCGACTTGTCAGTCGAGGTGTGTCCGGATCCAAGGTTTGTGTTGATGTGACGGGATCCCCGTAAAAGTTGAGAGATGCTAGGGGCAAGGACCACGAGATGCCACAGTGTTCTTCGTCGGAGTGAGTCTCAGAAATTCCCACTGTGAGAATACCGCCTGAAGCGATCAGAGAATCCCTTTGCTTAACCTGAGTGGTGGTATTTCCCAACACCACAAGATCCGGGAAAAGATGCCAAGCAGACAAGCCCAGAAGGATGGCTCCATCACGTACCTCCTGTGGCTGGCCGCAGATGAGGTTCTCAACTAGTGTCATGGCGCTCTTCCATGCCTGCATGACACTCTTGTAAGTATCAGTGATGCTGTTGACCGCGATGGCGACATTCTTGAGTATGAGTAGCAGCTGTGTTTGCTTTGTCTTGATACCCGTGGCCTGATCCGCACATTGAAGCCAGGACCGCGCGCTGGCATCCCACTGGGCCAGTTGCTCCCTTGAGACGTGTTGTCTTGCGGCTGCGTCCAATGCCAGCTTTTCTAGACCACTGAGGCTTTCATCAGCTTGGATCTGGCGTTTTCGCTCTCCGACTATGTCAACCCAGACAGAAATAGCCTGGTCCGGTTCCCAAATCCGGGCAAGCATGCAAGCCAGGAGGTGCATGGCAACAGCTGAATGACCCGAAGTCGCTGCAGCCCATATCGAAGTGCAGTCTGCGCCGACCTGTTCGAAAAAGAGCCCGTGGTCCTCTTTGGAGCCGAGGGGATTGACTTCTCGGCTTGAAACAATCTCGGAAGATCTAGTGCCATAAGCCTTAAAAAGCTCGGGGGTTCGGTCTAGTAACGGTTCGAATAAGGCGGCCAACTTCCTTGCCGTGCTATGCGAGGTGCCTTCTTCAGCTTCTCGTCGCCTTCCGCGAGACAAAACTTGGCCCAGAGCTTGGAACTCTTGAGGTGCTTCTACTTTCACCAAAGAAAAGTCGAAGTTGAGGTTTGCGGCGGCGACAGTAATCTCGCTCACAGCGGAGACGGCTGAAGTCGTAAATTTTCCGATTGAAGTCATTGAAATTATGGCCAAGATGTGTTCTGCATTCTGGGGGGATTGTTGAAACGATTAGTTGGCCATGGTGAGCGACCTTCGTTGTTTGGAAGGTTCTTTTGTAGTGAGAGAGGGCGCGCAAACTTGGGCTAAACACACAGCCACCACGCCAAGGAAGGCAGTGTTATGCACTGTGATCGCAGGCCTCAAAAAGGACTGAGACATGCATGAGCAGTCCCTTTTGTCGAGCAGTTGATTAGACGTCAGTTCAGCTTCGCAGTTGTGGCATTCACCATGACCATTAATAAAGCCAGGTGCACATCGGCCAGACCGCTGCACGGCTACTATTGCGCAGCCCACTTTGTTAAGTCCGCTTCGGTCCTATTGTTGGCGGAATATCATTTCAAGCCCTGTTGTCAACATGCGTTCAACCTCTTTATTTAATACGTTGACTGGATGAGGCCAAAGGTTTTGTTAACAAAACGAACCCAATGGCTCCCGGAGTTCTAGAGGGAAAACACCGAGACAAAGGCGGGTTTCGAGTACTTAAACAAGGCGATTGTCTGCCTCCTACACAATTGAGAGGTTGCGGCAAGGCTGTTTTGCCTCTCGCACAATAAATCAGGCTCTGCAGTACACGTCCGCGCTGTTCGCCTGCGCGGGTGGCGTGGGAACTACACAGCAGTTTACAGACACTCTCTTGACCTGACAGGGAAGCGATAATTAAGCTGATCAGTAGTATTTCGAAGATTCCTGAGGGAAGTGTTATTGTGATGCACGTGTTAATACCTCAGCAATAACCTCACAAGCAAATGCCGGGCATCAGCACTGAAGTAACGGCGAGAACATGAGATCTATGGTTGGACTTTAGAAGGGCCATGCCGTTAAGCATTTCTCCTACACAAATGCGTAGGCCCTCTACACATTTGTGGAAGCTGAAGACCCCCTGCAGATCCCTATCATCCTCATTCGCTGAGTTTACCCCATGGCGGACCAACCAGCAGCTCTGCAGGCCGCCACTTACAGTCTTGGTTTCAGTCAAACTTCTGGGCGTCTGCGTTGGTTCGCAATGGCGCAGTTCAGTCAAGTCCAGTATGGCTGTGCTGTTTATCGACTTTGCTCACTTGTGCGAAGTACGATTCCACGGTCGTAAACAGTAATGTGGCTAGCCACGATTGTGGGGATGCGATGGACGCAGTCGTGGAAGATGAAGCGTCAAGCATATTATATATCTCGCTTTCAAGGTCCCGTAATCCATGAATTTACACAACTAGGTATCTATGATCTATCTACACCGCTACCTATATCACTATGTCCATTTCAATTGACACTTCAAAGAGGTTGGTTCATTGTCCGCAATTCAGAGACTGTATGATGAAGTTTTTGTGCCTGCAGCTTCTCAAACCAGTTGCACACGAGTCAGCCATACAATGAGCGTATGCACCATTGGCTGTTGGACCCAGGTCTTGACCTTCAGGGCAGACTGCCGACGGGCTGCAGCACAGCACAGCCACAAAGTCCTACACCATCCAAACGGAAGCCAACCAAGTCAAAACTCAACGCACATATTTAGGTATATTGTGATTTGCATGCAAAACTATTATTATAATCTCCGTTCTGCATTGTATTTTGTTCTAGTAGATAATTAAAATTAATTATTGGTGCTAAGTAACAAAAAGTCGGGCTTATGTTGTTATATTTTCATTGTTGGAAATGTTGGGCTCTACGCCGTAGCTGTAACTGCCTGACTTATCTCCTTAGCCAAATCTTGTAGGACTAAATTCTGTTAAGTAGTACCCAAGAAGGTCAATAAAGTTACTGAGGTCTTGGTAGCTCTTATCATTCGTCTGCCTACAAATTTTACGCCCCCTAAAGAGCCAGGTCTCGGCTATCAGCACATTGCGTCTTATCTGATGCTGTACAATCTCTCTCATTCCGAACTTACGAGCTCTCAAGTGCATTGTGGCGATCTCCATCGGGTCTCTTCAGTGGACAGCATGCTTTCCCTGCGGCTTCAAGCGTTCTCAAATATGTCGAACCTGGACATGTTTTTTGATACACAAACAAATTCTTCTCCGTTCCCATCTACCGAATGTCAGGTGCAATCGTTTGATGGGTTGATGAAACAAGAATCCCCTCCTTCAGATGGGAAGAATGCATCAAATCCTTCGAAGAGGCCTGCTGGGGATAGCAGAGCACCTCAGAAGAAGAGTCGCGCTACTAGAACTTCGGAAAAGATCGCTGAAGCCGATGGGGACTGTGGTCATGATGAAGAAATCAACGACGTCAACAAATGTGCCGAATCATTTGCGTGTCCCTTTTACAGAAGACATCCAGAACGTTATTTTGACTGTATCAGCCTCAAAATGCCTCGCATATCAGACGTCAAGCAGCACCTAAAGAGGCGCCATATGGCGAATTAATTTTGTCCGAGATGTCCCAAGGGATTCTCAGCGCTAAAGCCCTTCCAAGAACATGTTCTGCAGCAGAATTGCTCAATGGACCTCTCAGAAGACACTGACAGCGTCTGACCCACTACGCAAGACGCCCTCAAGGTCCGTTTTGAGAGGAGTTTGTCACCGAGAGGTCAATGGCACAAGATATGGAAGATCTTGTTCGGAGATTTTGATGATGACCAGAATCCGTACCATGAAGGCGTTTTCAAAGAGATTACAGGAATAGTAAGGGGTATTTGGACAGAAGAGGGACAGAATGTCATTTCCGATGTGCAGAAAACTAGGGATATACCGGAGGATTGCGCTGATTAGCTACGCTCGGTAGTATTGGAACTCCTGGCTCGAGTAGAGACTCGATTCAAACAAAAGGCTTTGGAAGGGAACTCAAAGGAGCGGTCTAACAATGTCGAAAGCATCTTAGACAAACCCGCAGATACAAAATTAGGGCCTATTCACGATCCGTCTCCAGACATTCAGACCAATATTGCTCCTCATGATACTACATTGTCTTGTTCTACTTCAGCAATAGCATGCGCTTTTTCTGAAGGCTTCGGGCCAGTCAAGAGAATGTGCGGCCTTTCTATGCCCTCTGGACCACAGGATCAACAGGTTGAAATACCGTATCCTGATTTCACTACAAGAGACTTGCGCATTTCAAACGATGGAGACAATTGGCTAAACATCGAGCCACACAATGATATTTTGAAGGAAATTTTTGAGTCGGTCTATCTCGAAGGTATGGGAGAGGGAGATTGGACGAACGTCGTGGACCTTACGCAAGACGATGAGATACTGGGAATGGAGAACTAGTAGGTCACGTTTCTTCTTAAGTCGGCTTCCTACTCGTCCTCATATATTCGGCCTTTCATACTGCCATATGGCTAGGACTGGGTCAGTTCAATCATTACGACCAGAAGGGCTACCGTATCGGGGACCAGGGCGGAGTTTCTGCAATTAACCAAGATATAGACTTCTGACCAAACCGATCTTACCCTGAGCGAACACAGGTTTCTTTCGAACGAAATGATGGAAACGGTTGGTGTCAGAATGTATGTGGAGGTCAATATTCTGGGCGTTATACAAATCTCAAGAGGAAGAGTCGGATTTGGAGTATATGGAACTCCGAAACACACATATATGGTATGAGACTTTTGAAAGAGAAGGTTCCTGCAAACAGATCAACCTTTGATTATATCTGTATCTTAACAATTCGAAGTGCTCATGAGGCAGCATAGCAGCTTATTTCCAACAATTATACTTCCTGTCTGACTTACTTACTATTAATCTGAATGCTTATCTATTTCATAAGAGACAATCAAGTTAATTGTATTAAAATAAAAGGATCTTTATGCCATAGTAAGGATGTTGATACTTTTTTACCATATCTTGACACGACAGTTAGATATCAACAGTCATAGTTCATGATAGACAAAAGAGGGGTTTCAAGTATTCAATTAATCTATATCAAAGCAAAAAAAAAGTGTCCACGTCTATTCAAACAGGATCCGATCCGAACACCACCAGACTATCCAACTGCTGCAACTACTCCGTCAAGTCACCGGGAGTAGGCTCCGTGCTAATCCCCTGCAAAACACTCTTATCAGCACTCTTCCCCTCCGCCGTCTTAACAACTTCCAACAATTCAACAATCCTCGGTGACCAACCCCCATTAACCTTACCCTCCAGAATCTGCGCCGACGAAACCTCCGCTCCATAAAACTCCGTATTGACATCTCTCTTCTCCTTAATAACTGTTCCGTCAACAGTCAAACCACCATAGATACCACGAGACTTTGTGTATGTCCACACAGGCTTCACCTCTCCCATGTTGACGTTTCCACCAAGAGGTCCAGCTGCGAGAGCGACGGCACCTCCAAGGTTGACTTCAGATTTCTTGTAAGCGTCGACTGCGTCTTGGGTATTGAGGACACAAATACAGTCGTAAACGTCTATACCGTAGACGAGGCCGACACTACCGCTGCGGACGGAGAAGGCAGAAGGTGAAGACCATGATCCGTCGGCGAGACGGGCGATTACAACTCCTGAGCCGCCTGCGCCGGCGAAGTACATTCCTGCGCGGAAGCCAGTGAAGATGGCGAGGCCTTTGGCGTTGCTGATTACATTTGAGGGGATTTTATTCTTGTCTGTTGTTTGTTAGCTGGTGGTGAAGACGACGAAGAGAAGTTGATGGTACATACCGACGAAGCTCTTAAGGATACGAGCGCTCTTTTCGCATTCCTCACGAAGGTCGGCTGTCTTGAAAAGGCCCATTTTGATGATTTATGATTGCTTGGGTCGGATCGACAGGGTTTACTAGTTGTTATGTAGTGGGTAGTCAAAGACGAGATGGTTCGAGCTGCAGTGTCTTGAGAGTCAATAGTGCGGTATAGACATTGTCGACTGAAGATGGTGCTGTCGCGAACATTTATAGGAAAACAACATTTTGATTTTACATCGCGTCTACATAACCGATGATTTGCAGACTTGCGCAAATCTGCGTATGCGACAATGCCTCTTGCATAGCCTCAGTTGGCGATACCCTCTTTTGTGACTCAACCTCATCTCAAATTGACAAATAATCCCAATTGACCAATCACACACTCCAGCGTATGTAAGCAGCGTATCCCAGCGTATCCAGCGTACATCGTAACCCGACCAATAAGCACTCAAGCTCAATGAGGCTTTGCACTACTGAAACGATTGGACCGGGGAGAAAATAGCTTAGATCTTTTAGTTCAGTGCTAAAATCACGGGACGCGCGGCGAGAGTCATGATGGAGGGTAGACCCTGTTTTATTTAGAGGGTTTTGAGTCTGATTGCCTAGAATCCTGCAACGTGCTGACTAGATTAGCTTGATGTATTGGTTGTTGTGATGAATGTGGCTTGAGTCGTTCGCCGAAGCTTTCGGGTGCTACGGTTACTTCGGCGGGGTCGGAATGATCCGCCAGAGTTCACCACCACCGAGTGATTCGGCTATCTTCATCAAAAGTCATGGCCCAAAAGGTGTCAACAGTACAAGGGCTCATCAATTGCATCATGTCAAGGCGTCAAGAGGCAACAACAGTGAACAGACGTGAAGATCAATAAGCATTTAGCCATTCTATTGGGTATATCCCTCGCGTGTATCATTCCTCTACCTAAAATGTCTTGTCTAAACACCGCTGTAATTCCGCTGATGCAAATGCTTAGTCGAGCTGGCCTCGCTAACAGCACGATCGTTATGCTCCTCAGCAGCAGATTCACTATCATCATCCTGCTGTTGATTCTGATGCACAATCTGCGTGACGACAGTCTTCTTGATACCCTCGATCTTCTCACGCTCCTTGAGCTCATACTCATCCTCCTCACCAAGCTCAATATGTGTTCGGTGATGCGCGCTGGCAAGAGTCTGACCGAATCGTGTGCCATGAGGTCGCGATGTTCCGGTCGTTCGTGATCGTGAGGAATAATCGTAGCCGCCGCGTTGGTCGTTGTTACCGGCGCGGACGACCTTGCCAATCAGATCGGCCATGTTCATCTCAATGTGAAGCTTGAGAAGGTAAACGAGGGGATGGAACTGAATGTAACTGGAGGAAGTCAGTATAGGTAAACACTCTTGGCTGGTGATGGACTTACACAAAGCCGTTGGGCAGAGACATCATGCAGATGAGGAGTACATCCAAAGCGATGGAGATAGCACACAAAAATATGTTCATCTGATACAGACGGGTATACTTATGCAGACCGTTGGCAACAAGTCGCTGCTTGACAACATAGATGAAGTAGAAGTTGAGAGCAGCATCCATAATACCGAAAATGACCTTCTCGCATCGATCCCAGATGTTGTTCAGGTGGATATAGCCCTCGCTAATCTGCAATCGAGCGGGGACCCAGATGCAGAACACGCTGATGTTGACAGCCAGCAGGATAAGGAAGCAGAGCCATTTAAGCTTGGTACCGTTGGATCGAACAACCATCAACAGCGAAACTCGGTTGATGATGATTTGGATAAGACACTGGACCTGTGTTGACCACCAGACAACTAGCACCATTAGTACGTACTCCAAAACCTTCAGTATCATGGGGTCTTACTGATGAAGAAGAAAAACTGCATGCTCGGCTCAATATCACCCCGAAGATAAAACCAACACATAACACCCAAGATAAAACTCGAGATGATCTCCGCCCAAAGCAACGCAATGTAACTGGTGACCCTCTTCCTTCGATTCCACGCAGATCTCGTCTGTCGAATCGCCTTTGCGATGTTAAAGAGCGTGATGCCCAGCGACAAGCCCCAGGCGATGGAGGCGATGTTCATGTCGGTCTCATTGGGAAGGTCGTCGACATAGTTGTCGGGGACGAGGAAGCCTCTTCCTGTCATCTTGACGTCAAACCAACAAAAGACAAAAAAGGAAGGATATAACAGCTGCTGTAAACGGATAATGCAACAGCTGAAAAAGGAATGTGGAAAAAAGAAAAGTGAACAGGCTCCTTGCTTAGATTTAAGAAACAGGCTTGCAGAATCTGCAGTAGTCTCGGTAGTATCTGACTAGCTACGAAAAAGCCCCCTGTTTTAGCTCTACTGCCGATCACCATTGGAGGCTGAAGTGGCTTGCGTTGGGACCTAACGGCGTGAGGAGCTAGTTAGATGCCGAACACGGCGGGGGACAGAATAAAAGGATGAGCAAATCTGGTTTCATCGTAGTGTGTCGTGAGTGGTTGGAAAGGTCTCTCGTATTTCTGTCGCCCCGAGACTAGGCTGGGGAGCTAGACTGGGAGGCCAGATGAGATGGACAAACAGCTAAGAAAGTATGTTCATGGATGAACCCTGAATCATGAGAATGGATATTTCTGGCTTCAATGGACATATCGAGTGCCAAGAGTGTTCGCATGAGCAATAAGACGAAGTGTCTTTACATCATGAGGGTATCAGTGAGACATTGCTGTACCCCAGATGATGGAAGAATGTCGCTTCTATGCAGTCTAAGCGTCAAAAAGCATATCACCACCAGTTTCAGGCCCAAATCCTTGCTCACAAACTCAGATATTCGCAAATCGGCCGCCTTGTTTATCGCATTGGGCTCCAATCCCCTGAAGCCTTGTCGGTGTAAAATTGACCGAGTCATTGGGTACCCCGCTAAGCTTACGCCAACTCACTGCTGCAGATCACTGGGAATCGTGGATCCTTTTTTCTGCTGCCCCCTTATATTTTAGATTGGCTTTTTCTAGTGTCTTGGTATTTCTTTTTAGTTATTTATGATCAAGATGCTCGCGATGTCCCGCCGTAGATCTCCCACCGTCTGTTCGCCCAACGGTTTGACTCAGCCAAGCATCAAAGCACAGTACAAATTGCTAAATAGAACATACTTTTTACTCACGGGCATTTTGTATTTGAGCGCTATAATTTTGTGAGACGACGCTAACACGCTGGCGCCTTGATACCCAGCATTTGTTTAGTAATTGTACCTGTTTGCCTTGTTTTTCCCAGCACGAGTCAACAGTGCACCATCCCCTGTGATTTTGGGGAGATTGGGGTTCTAACTGGAACAAGTATTGTTAGGCAGAGTATCGTTTTGGATCTCGGCGGAGGAAATGCCGAGGATGCCGGGTAGTGAGGACGGTGAACTTGGCACGATCCGAGGAATTGCGGCGTCTGTAGAGATCATCGCGAGTCAATGCTGGAAGGGTTGATGAAGAGTGTGACGAAGTTTTGATGCAGTTGATAATTTGAAGAGATTGAGTTCTTCAATGCGATCATGTATGCCGGGTTCAGTGTGTTCTTTGCACTTTCAGCCTCGTTGGCAGTCTGGTTCTGGTCGACATTCTGAGGAGCATCTTAATTAAGGAGATAATGCCCACGTGTATTGAGCATCATTGAGTCAGATACTGCCGACACCAGAACTGATGCCGAGAAAAAGACATTATTCATCGTACACAGTGGCGCTCTTGGTGTTGAGTCGCCCTCAATCTAATCTTGCGGCGCGATGAGAATGGATCCCTCATGACTCGTCTATGTCGATAGACTCTAACCCCCGGTAGTCTAGTGCAGTGGCTGATAAAATCCCCTTCCTCAGCCTGCAAAACCTGCACAACATCCCCCAAGCCAAACTGTCACAAAAACGTGGCATCCTCAATCAAAACCGCTATTCTACTCTGTTTCTGTAGGGCTGGTTTAACGGCCTTCTCCCTTGAGACAAAAACGTGGCAGACATTCCATCTCGTGGCCTTTGCCCATCAACAGAGTTCACACTAAGGTCTAGGTACATTAGTTTCCACCGGGGAGATGCAAAACTCCGCTAGTCTCCATTGCAAGTTTCTCTTTTTTTTTTTCGCCTCCCGAGGAAGTAAATCTCGCAGAGGACCCTTGTTACGCTTTGACTTCCGTACTGCCCCGGACTTTTTACTTTGTGCATCTTGGGACCCGATGTTCGGGAACGTGTGTTACCGGAGGGTGATCAGCGATAGGTGAGGGCTGTTGGCGTTACATCGCGAATCGTCGGGAGATGGGCATTTGATCAGCATGTGACTTTGCTCACCTGACATTGGGTATCTTTGTAGGCTAAGGTAAGATAGCTGTTTGCAGATACCTAGTACGCTGTTAGATAGTCGCGGAACTAACGCCCCGGTCCAACTGGAAACGTCTACCTCCGAGGACCAGTGACATACAATATATAGTCTAGAGATAGGCCCCCCTACCTCCCCTCTTTTCGTAGTAGATCTCGCGGCCCAGATTCTTCACCATGGATCCCTGAATCCACTGATCGACTGCTCAGGTACCAAGATTTCTGTACGACTGCTCGAACCGTCTACCTGGTCCAGAGCAGGGTTCTAGCCTCGGCGCATAGCACACGCTAAATCCTTTGGTAGCAAGTCATAGGTCGAAATTGTCGAAGGATCTTGTTGCTGTGGATTCTTTGAGATTTGATGCCGTGGGTCTGTGATTTCGAATTCCCCATGTGTTTGATCGATGGGAGATTCGGGCTCTGAAGTATGGTATTTGTGCTACGTTGTATCGGGAGATGTCGCGCCGAGAACTACTGATTCCTGGTGCTCATCTGAGATAGTGCAGCATATATGAGCAGGGGCTGACTTAGGTGGCCCAGCATGCCAGTTCGCAATCTCAATTGAAGAATGTCCAACTGCGTCTTGACGTTGATCAAAACAGTTCAAGACTGGGAGCTGACTGAGATTGGCGTCCTTGAATTCTTTTCGTAAATATTGTCAGCACAGTTGCTTCAATGGAGAATTGTATCTTCTTATCTTATCTTATCTTATCGCTTATTTTCAGTATCCAGTATCTCAGCCCAGTCCAACTTCTACTCAGATTCAATCACAAATCCGCAATAGCAGGTATATAGTTTCTTCTTACGCACAAGATGGGTTACATAATGTATTGGCTGTACAAACTGCGGGATCCGATTTTCTGAACTGCTGCTAATGTCCATATACGTTCCCCGATACACGGTGAGATTACCTGCCTTTGCCAGAGAAAAACTAGAAGTACACTTAATTTACCTGCAATTACACCTCTGCGACAAAAACCATACTTATTCAATATCTATAAATCTGTAATTGTCTTGTAATTATTATTTACACCGATAAAATCGCAGGCACTGCTGAACTGTTTGTGGCTATCCATTCTTTAGCAGAGAAACGCGCTCTTTCTAGGGTAGCCACAAATTTCAGGGCTCTTAGCGGGATTCTTAACAAGGCAGTGTCATACTTTGTAAGCAACTCATTCAATATCAGAAAATAGCAACACTACGAAGAGCGTCCTGACAAAGTCTCGCAGAGTTCAGCAAGTTTATTACTCCTATCAATCAATAGTTTCTGTGAGGTCACTGGCCATCTAGTCAGAGGCTCTAAAAATTGTCTCTAGATATGTTCGACACTGGTCCCTCTCCTTAGTCAAAGGTACTGCTTTTGGAAGCCCGTTTTGTCCCTCAGACATTCTCACAAACCCCATCGGCCGCTGCCCACAAAAC
>NJCS01000303.1:0-187708 GCA_002234255.1 Fusarium sp. Na10 | reverse complement strand
TATCTTTATTGGGTGAAATTTGTGGGGCATGGTTCACACGTTACGTAACCGCTAGGGTCGTAACACAGGTATAGCAGGCTAATGTTCCTAAGGATTAGCAATGCCCTGCTAATAAATAGAATTAATAGTTACTTATAGAATTCCTTAGCATATTATAATTATAAATAATTAAAAGAAAAGTATAAGGTATATATAATATAAGCGCTTCCTCTATTTAGGTTATAATACTTATAGTAAATATAGTTATAAAATATAGTATTTAATTAAATAATATATAGAATTTTAATAAGACTAGCTTTATAATAAGTATTATGTAGTTTAAAATAGTTATTATAGGCTTTAATAAGAAAGGGAGGCTAAAATTAGTATAGCTTAAAAACTATAAATAAATTACTATAATTTAAGTAATTAATATAAAAAGTTAATTAATTCTGCTATTTATTATTAGTATAGGCTAATATTACCTTACTAATTAGTACTAAGAATATAATCTTCCTAGTAATTAGGTTATTATAATAAGCTAAAATAGATAGATAAATAATAAGCTAGGTTTTAAGTAACTAAAGCACTTTAATTAGTCTATAGCTAAGTAAATAAATAGTTACTATTATCCTTTAATCCTTAATAGTTATAAAAGCTACTATTTTACTAATTTTAAGAAATATTATAAGGAAAATAAGATTATTACGTTTTATATACTAGCTTATATATCTTACTTACTTTAACCTTTTAATATTAGGTACTTTACTATATTAAAATAGGCTTATAGTTAATAAATAAAGTATTTAATTAAATACTTTATAATATATATCTTAAAGACTAAGTTCTTTAATACATTTTATATTACTTTTAAAGCTACTTTTATTAAAAGTAATATTTAGGGAAGTTTTAAAGGCACTAGGCTTGCTCCTTTTAATCTAGAAAATATAATCTTAAAGCTTAATATATAGCTATAAACTCTAATGCCTCTTAAGGAGGTAGCTAAACCTTCTACCCTTTAGACTTTAAAAACCTTAATAATAGTAATTAAAGCCTAATCTTAGTCTAAATACCTTAAAAGGTAAATTAAAAAGTATAAAAGTAGCTCTTTAGAGTTAATTATTAAAGCTTTAAAGCCTAGTATTAAAGTAATAAAAGCAGCTTTATATTAACTAGCTTTAATAAAGGCTAGGTTAAAGAATCTTAAAGAAATAAATAGAATATTAAGCTAATATTAAAAGGCTAAAAAACTAAACTATAAAAAGAAAAGACTATAACTATAGAAAAGGTATTATAAGTAATTAATTAAATAGATATTAATATATAAATAATAGCTAAATTATTAAGGAATAGTAAGTAAAGGAGGTTAATTAAACTGGGTATTTAGCGTTATAATATATATAGTAAGACTAGGTATAATATAAAGACCTATAAGGTAAATATTCTAGCCTTTAGTAATAAGTATAGTAAGTAGTTTTAATTAATTAAATAGATTGTAGTTATTTTAAAGAGGTTTAATGTCTTAAGGCTAGGATTTTTAGGACATATACTTATCTAGGATATATACTTATTATATACGTTAAGTAGAAATTAATATAATTAATAGAAAACATCTAAAGTTAATAAATACTCAAGATTGATAATACACTCTTTCTAATAGTAGTATATGTTAGGCGTGGGGAGTACGAGCCTAGCCTTTGGTATTTTCATTGCCGGCTCGTAGGGTTAAAAGAGGCTTGACCATGGTGGGCGCTGAAGATGCCGGTCCGCGTGAGCAAGCCCGGTCAGCACATATTGGTCTACGCTCACAAGCTCATCATCCAACTCAACCTTGTTCGCGTGCGTGACCAGCAGCGGCGATGTGTATGTTCTACTGCAAGTCTTCTCGGCGCAGTAAATAGTAGATATTCCTGCCATGACTCAGGCAATAGACAATACTGTTGCTACTTAGATGGGTAAGATAATATAGGACAGTCCTCGACACTCCCTGTAGCATGGCATTCTTCTTTAATAGCCAAGTCTTACATAAACTCTGACCTTTCCACCATGTAAGAAATTCCCAGCCGGAAGAACCCATCATCCAGGACCTGTCTTTGCCGCTCTTGCGCGCCCCTGCGTACGCTCCGTGGTACCTTTAACCGTTGGTGACCCGCGCGGTAGAATGTCTTTGAAGACATCTACGCATCTCACCTAGAAAAGAACACAAGAAGCTCTCCCCCTTCTCAGATAGTGCCATATATAGTAGTTGTTCCACTGGTAATGGTTGACTCTCCAATGGTTACCGTAGTCGTAGCAAGGACTGTCTCCGAAGTCGTGTAAACATCCTTAGTGACTACAGGCGTGCTAGTGACAGTAACGGTGTTATAGCGAGTGCTTGGTATGGTCCTGGTATTGGTAATAGTAAGTGTGTTAAAGTTGGTATCTGTAACAAACCGTGTCTTGTACACATAAACAAGATGATCGAAGTTGGTAACAATATAAGTCTGCACTTTTGTAGTGGTCGCAGCCTTGTGATTTGTCTGGGCTACAATCTGAGAGCTAGTAATGGTAGTCGTGCTGGACAGAATAGAAGTGCTAGTCTTCTTGTCTGTGATGACGGTAGTTCGGACATTTCTGATCGTCGAAACCGCCTGTTTGGTCTGGGTAGTCGTGAGGGTTTTGGAAGATTTGGCTGTGACCATTGAAGTCACGGCTGCAGCGGGCTTCGTAATCAGACATGAACAAGCACTGCTGACGGCACTCGGTGACTTGTTAGGCAGATAACTGGGCACTGATACAGCCTGTACTGCTCTCTTCCGACGCGTGTCAAGCTTGGAGGAAGTCAGTAATGTTCTTGTGGCATTTGAAAGATATATATGGTACACTTACGGGGTTGGCGGAATTGCACCGCATATCATAGAACGTAATATCAGAAGATGCGTCTGCTCTAACTGATTTTGCCCTAGATGATGGTCAACTAGGGTGTCCAAGCAAGGCAACTTACTACGCTTTGATTCTGGCGAACTCACATATTGGAGAGATAACACGAGCATATTGTACTGTTGAGCCCAAAGTAACGCATGCCCTCGCAAGCGTCCTTACACTCGGCGACTGTAAACGAGCCGGCTGTGCCGTCAGAAGGCGTGGATAGTGTAGTACCGACAACACCGCAGTATACCTCGGCTAAGAATAAGTCAGTATGAGCTCAGAGGCTCCACGAATACTAAGAGAACATACCTTCAGGCTCGAGCACTACGGGCACTAAGGCACTACATTAAGTTAGTAAAGTCTTGCTTTCGACAGGGAGTTTCGAGCTTACGTGGCACTAGAGGGGTCAGTGTTAGTACATTTCATTACGAAAGAACTGATTGAAGGTACTCACGTATAATAAACAGTTCTAGAAATCGTAGTTGACCCGCCAGCGTAAACAATGCTTGTTGGAACAACAGTTGTAACTGCTGTATCAATGACCGTGGTGACAAACGCGGCAACCGCTTTGGTGGTAGTTTCAGTCACCTGCTGTGTGACTGTTCCGACTCTTTGCAGGGTAAATGTGAAGCTTGGGGTAGTCGTGCTGACATATGTGCTTGTCGTTGTCTGATAATCCGTGATAAAACCGGTACTCGTTCTTGTTACGACAGTCGACACTGTGCCTGTTTTGGTAGATATGGTCGCAACAACCACAGTGCTTCTGACCGTACTGATCACTGATGTAGTGGTTCTGATATTGCTTGTTATGGTGACGGCTTTGGTACTGACTGGAGTTACAGTGGATGTAACGGTGCTTTGGAGATACGTGGAGCAGAAAGCGGATCCGTTGGCCTTGTTTTTCTTGAACGCTTGGTTATTTGGATCGCTGGCTTTGCAGACTGGAGGTTATTTAGTCAACAAGTTTGACTACAAGCTGTGTTGATATGTGTACGCGCCTGCTCTTGGGTTGAGAGAGTCTCTCTCCACCATTGAGCCCGGGAGCACTCCATTTGAGTTGCCGCTATATCTCTCAGTGATAGCGGGTAATGCGCTCGCTGCACTGATAAATAACAGCGCCAGCGTCTTCCTTAATGAGACCATTTTCACTTAATAGAAATTCCAAAATAATCAAGTGTATTGCAAGATAACTAGGTAGGTACGTGTTTGCACGACTGGCAAGGTCTTTCGGTATATAAGCTCATGCTCAGACTCTACACGTGCATGGCTTCTTGTGTTTCAGCAGTAAGCGAGCAAGCCCTCTTCAATGGCTCAATTTTTATTCAGGCCTGGTTCTGTTCTGGGCTTTTTAAATGGAGCTATTCCGGCTTAGCAAGTCGCTAAGTGCTGGTAAATGGCCTGACACGTCCAATAGTCCGTAGTCACAGGAATTGAGAGGCTTGAACTAGGTCAAATGTGGTAATTTTGGTAGAGTTGACATATCTTCTCGAGCAGTCCATGCAGATAACAGATGCTCTAAAAAGCCTCAATTACGCTACATCACAGACTTTGATGGTGCTTCGTATTCTGGCACCTGTCGACTTCCTAAGTGGATTATGAGTTGGCACATGGATACCACGACTGTTCGCCTTGTCAAAGCTTCAGAAGAAAAAGTTCTGCCTACCAGACATTCCGGAGCTGGGGCCGAGATGAACTCTAGTTCACAGGAGATATATTAAATAAGAAGCGGTAAGACTTAAAGAAGGACTAAAAGCCCTACAAGAAGAAGAAGTACACCAGAGGACTGCTTGATAGCACCACTAATAACAGGGACAGTGCTGGGGTAAGAGCCTTCAGAACCAGAGGATCCAGAGCCCTCTGTGTCTCCTTGAGAGCCAGAGCCAGAACCAGTACCAGAACCAGAGCCAGAACTAGAACCCCCATTTGAGCCACCACCGCTAGAACCGCCGTTGGGGCTGGGATTATAGCCTCCTCCGGAGCCTCCGTGAGGAACAGTCGAGTTCCAACTGATACCGTGGTGGGGTCTCACAGCATCCTGTTGGGAAGGACACTCAAATGTGTTGCAGGTAGGAACTTGATCATTGCACTCATCAGGCGTACCCCAAGACTTCTCCCAAGGCTGGTAGCTGATCTTGCCCTGGGCGCACGTTGTGCAATCGGATGCAACAAAGAATGACTTCTGGTTATACCAATCCGGGCATTCCTGAGGTTTGTAAACCTTGATTTTGGCGCATTTGCCGTCTGAGCACGAATACGGAACATACTGTTGACCGCCGGGGCAGGGCTCAGAGATATAAACCCATTGGCCGTCGCACTCACTTCCATTTACCTCGACAAAAGTGTAGACGACAACGCTGTTCGGGCCGCTTGAACGGCATTTGCCATCAACGCATACCAGAGTAGCGGTAACGACCTCGGTAGCTGTGCTTTCACCGCTAATGACAGTGGTAAAAGTGGTAACAATAGTCTCCTGGCCTGTTACGGTTTGGGTGACAGACTCAGTAAGAGAGACAACAGCCTCAGCCTTTGCGTACAGTGTAAGAAGGATATTGCTAGAGATGGCCTGGCGGGCTCGAAGCCTGTTTTCGACGTCTCCTCCACAGAATTGGGTCTTGTCTCCAGGACACTCGATATCGCATTGGTCGAGGTTGTAAAAGACAGTACTGTCAAAGCCATACGTATCACCGCAGTAACAAGCGCTACGCAAATTATTAACAACGCTTTCTTGGGATACAAGGATAAGACTTACGTATCATGGACGCCGAAATAAGCACGCCCCTGGCAAAGGCCAGCACATACATCGAGATCCATCAGCACGCTGGACTCAGCAAGGGTATAGGTCGGGAAGCCGGCTGTAGACCCTGCACATCCGAAGATACTGAAACCGTCGACATCACCAGGAAATCCAGCAGCAATTGAAGTAGAAGATGAAGAGGTAGAAGAAATTGTACCAGTGGAAGTGTTAGTAGGGAAGACAGTGTCGCCCTTTGAGTTGGTAGTGGCACCTTCTGAGTTTGTAGCGATGCCAGTCCCAGTAGGGAAGACAGTCTCGCCCTTTGAGTTGGTCGTAAAGTCTTTGACTGTGGGTAGTAGGGAAGATGGTCTCGCCTTCGGAGTTAGTAGTAAACTCTGCGGTGTTGGTTTCGGTAGAAGAACCAGTCTCACTAGCAGTAAGAACACCAATATTGGGTGTGGGGATAGGAGTTGGAGTTGCACCCTGAGCATCCTTGAGCGTGGCCCCTGCAATGATTACAGGGACGATCATATCGCCACAAGCTTGTTGGAGTTTGAATTCGTTCTCTAGTTCCAGAATGAAAGGGTTGGTAGATATTTCAAGACTGTCGCTAAAGCTTTCGGGAATAGGTTGAATCTGGACAACCTCACCGTTGGAGATAACTTGGAAAGCACAAGGGCTACTTTCAGTGCGCTTTCTAAATCCCGAGGGGCAAACGACTGCGCCACCGCACGAGACATTGAAGGGCGAGAGGGAGAACACGAGGGAAGCTTGAAGAATTCCTTGCAAAGCTGAGACTGTTGTTTTAAGAGTGGAAACTGCATTGTTGGGAAGTTTCAAGGGAGTAACAACTGGAAACGGAACAGGACCAGCACGACGCCTGAGGGTAGAATCAGTGGCCACAGGAGACATAAGACTATATTCCAGGCATGTTAGAGCTACTGCAATTTTGATAACTTCTGGGTGATCTTTACATCGTATCACCGTCTGGTGGTGGGTAGAAAGAAGCACCCGGCCCCAATATGGCGTCTTTGAGATTGAGTACAATTGGTGCAAAGGCTGATGCTGAGGATGAAGCGGTGCTCTCGACACTGGTGGAAGTGGTTTCTATGCTCGCCGTGGGCGGGACAGAAGAAGTCTCCAACTTAGTGGGAGGGGTTGAGGCTGAGGTCTTGACAGCAGAGGTGCTCTTGTTTGTAAATCTGGTAAACTGGTTGAATTGGCCAAGCGCACTGCACGCGGTGGCCAGGAGAAGGCCTGAAGACAGGCGCATGATGAAGATGAATGATTAATCAAATGAGTTACAAAAGGCGATGGCCAAGACTAAGTTTCGGCAGCATGAACAGAGGTTGGGGATAGACTATATACATTCAGCTTCCCTATCAACAAGTCACAATGTGCATGCCTCGCGCGGTTGCAGAGTAGTCACATTCCAACGCAAACTTCACCTACAGCAACAATTGTTCGGCACAGGCAGTATGAGACATTTATTGTTCCCGTGTTCGTATCTCGCTATGGAGACCATGGCTATAATGCCTAAACTTCTGAGTCTAATTCTGTAGTATTGTTTTTAGCGAGATGCTATCCCCCTTGCGCCGTTGGGAATCCATTAAAACACCTCTTTTCAGCCACATTTTAGTGGAATCTAGCATATGCCAGGGACAATACTTTGACTGCATTCCTATTCTCCCTGAACTCACAGTTGTATTGGTTGCCGGTTGCAATTGCCAACAGTCTTTACTATATCTTAGCCCATGAAACCGTCGATCCGTTTTTGGTCAAGCGCGGTAAGGACGGAAAAACGGCATTTTAGCTGACCAACTTCTCGGGCCTCTCTCGAACATTAGATAGTGAGGAACAGGTCCTACATACTATAAACTTACAGTCAGTCACCTCAGAATATATATCAATGGACAGAGGGAACCTTGGCTACGGTAGCAGAGGGAATAAGACAGCCGTACATCGATACACGAAGCAAGTCTTTTAAAATGTCAAGAGCAATATAAAACTTGATAGAGTCTTGGGATTGGTGCTAATAATACTAGGCTTTCATTAGATATTTCAGTATGTGTGACTCGACCAGTGGAGTAGATTCGGAGCAGAAAGGCGGAATAGCATTAAATAATGCTTAAAAGTGGTGTCAACTAGATATTCAACACAGATTTAGAGCGGTGACTTGGCGACCCTATCCTGCGCAGTAAGGACTCTTCCTTCGAATCCACTCTCCATATCGCCAAAGCACAATTGGTGCCACAAGGCAGATCAACATGGCTGTAATCGCGAGCAGGCCATTTCCCCACGCAATCCCAAGACTTTGATATATAGCAGGCGCAAACAGAGGAAAGCTAAAGCCGGCCATAGTACGGACAAAAGCAGCTGCCCCGGTCGCACTGGCGGCATATCGCTCATAGGAGTCAATGATGTACGTCTGAGCACATTGGAACGACAGAATCAGTCCCGCAGAAAATATTGCTGTGCCGACGTTTGGGATAATCTAGTGGAGTTTTAGATGTGCCGAGACCCCGTATAGAATGAGACCTGCTGGCGTGACAAAAGCGGTTGGGAACATCAGGGGTACGCGAAATTCAGGGCGCCCAGGGTGGTTATACCGAGTCTTGAGCATCGCATAGACCTTCAGAGTGTTATTGAAAGATCATAGGATGAGACGGGGCCAAGTAGCTTGTCAATCAGGGGACCAGACACCTGAAGCCCAATGACAAATCCAATACCAAGACATAGTTTAAACTGGAACGGCCAGGCTCTTGCTTGTATTGCTGTTCCCAGACCATAGGGAAGGAAGCAAAACTTGCGATGGGTAAGTCGGTGACAGACGGATGCACGTCAAGAGTTCATACTCACACTAGATACATGAGACCATATAGATACGCCCTGTATAAGGCTGTGATCTGGATGGCTGGCTGGGTAAACAGCATCTTGAATGGCCTTTTCAAGTTGGTCAAAAGTAAAGAAACAAATGATAGATCTGTCTGTTCAAACTCGGTATGGAGAAGTCCGTTGCCAGTGACCTTACGAAGCCTTTGGGCCTTGACCTTGAGGATCTTAGGCGGATAAGTCTCTTGCAAGAACAGGAACGCAAGGATCTGGACCACAGCATCAGTTATGGAGACTACCCAGAAGATCCAGCGCCAGTTGAGATGTTGAGTGAGGTAGCCAGCAGCTGGAGATTTGTTAGTTTGAGGTACTTGTCGTGAGTCTAGATACCTTACCTATGGGTCCGACAGCAGGTCCCAAGAATGGGGCAAGACTGTAGATAGCCGTCGCAGTTCCTCGTTCCTCTCTTCTCCAGCAGTCGCTCAGAACACCACCACCAAGCTGGGCCCAAGATCAGTACTGAACAATAAGTGACAGAGGACTGGTAATCATACCGCCTGAGGTGCACTCCCACCAAGGCCGCTCAGGAAACGAAAGACGAGCATCTGTTCCTTAGTTTTCGAGAATCCACATACAGTGTTGAGGATTAGATAGAACATGTTAGCAGCCTGAAGAACAACAACTCTTCCAAACATCTCTGACATGGGAGCGAGCAAGAATGGGCCAATGGCATAAGCCAGAAGAAAGATGGACATGAGAAGATATGTCTCAAAGTCAGATGAGATCTGAAAGTCTTTGGCCAGATCTGGCAAGGCTGGTGCTAACATGGTTGAAGAAACAGGGGAGATGAACGTGAAACATGAGACGAGAATTGTGGACTGCCATTTCTTGCGGTTGGTCCAGTTTTGTGGATTAGAGGGATCATTGGGACCATCCCAGGTTACCTGATCATGTGTCAATTGTTGTGGTGGCTAAAAGGTGCAGGGACAGGCAAATAATGATTGAGATAAGGCCAACCTACCAGGTTCGGATCCTCATCTTGAGGCAAAAGAAGGGGTTCTGGGATTGGATGGCGCTCTAAATCTTCAGATGACTTTGCACATCGGTCTGACTGGCTCGCAACATCCGGATGTTCCGCAAGAGACGCCAGTGGCCTTGGACGACTCGAACGGTTCGAGTCGTAGCTTATGTCGTGGTCAAGGTCACGTATCAGCCAAGGGTAATTCTCACGCGACTTCTCATAGTTGACCAAATCTTCGAGCATGGGGCTCCAAGACCTCCAGAGAGAGGATCGAGAGCCAGCTCTTGAGAGTGCTGGAGTGTTGGTTCTACTCATTGCTTACGGGATAATAGCGAATGGGGCAGTGAAAAAAGAAACGAACGTTGTCTGGGGTAGGTGTATAGACCACAAACAGTGGTTATGGAACCAGAGAATGGGTAAGCGAGTGTATTTGATCTGTTGAATGTTTTTCTGGAAGAGCTAAGGTGCCCGAATATATATCTTCATATGTTTCCCAGATCTTCGACCAGGACAAGAGGTTGTGTCTTGACCATGTTTAGTAACCAACGCTAAAGTCTACATAGATAAATACACAGCCTACATAAATCAAAAGAACAAATCGCCAGAACCGCGCCATACCACAGCATCCTGCTGGCCGTAAAAGACTGTGATGACTACACAGCCTGACTGCGTCACTGAGACTACTGCTCAAGACACTACACCGCTAGGCGTCTTTTCAGAATTGCTCGTATCGCTGATTGAGTGATTATAGTGAGTGACACTTGTTTCAGCTGTTGATTGTATATCGTCGTCATTGGGGTGGCTTAGGAGTTTCGTTTTGACTTAGCTTGGTTGGTTCGCTGCCATCTCATTTGCTCAAGCAGCATCGCCAAGACTTCAAGTTGGAAATGGTATCGCGCATCATCACGCCACGAGATTCGGGATATTTCAAGATGCCGAGTTAATCACCTGTGGCTCCTGGGCATCGGTAAGGCCCTAATTGTGAAGTGAAGTTTGCGCACGGGAACGAAGCGACAGTTTTAGCAATATTGACTTCTCGTTGACTTTAGGGCTCACAAGCTATATCTTCAAAGCATGTTGGACGACCTGTTGCTATTCTGAGGCTTGTCTCTTCTGTGATGCATGCTAGTGCGTATTTCTTGCCGAGGCGGAGTGGGAAGATGGGACGATTCACTAAATGAGATGCGGTCAATTGGCAACCGAAACATGGCGATAGATAGTGAAGCATTGATGTATATAACTATGCCATATCCGGGCAGAGGATGAAGCAATTCACAATACTCAATAGCCTCATCTTCACATTCGCTTCAAATACCATTAGTTGAAAAGCTTACATTCGCTACAACAAGCCTATCGTTTTATCTTATCGATTCCTCTTCTTCATAGTCTTTGTGGCTACGTGCTTAAGTCCTTTCACTCGAACAGAATGACAATGGGCTCCACTGTCGCTACACCGAGTATGAGAGTCCTTGTCTGTCCATCTGGCTTCAAGGGTAGCCTTCAGCCCAGTGAGGCTGCAGACTGTATCGAAGCCGGCATCCTCGCTGTCGAACCTAACGCCTCCATCCGCAAGGTTCCATTGGTTGACGGGGGTGAAGGTTTCACCAAGGCCATTGTCACAGCTACAGGCGGTTCAATGCATCGCGTACACGTAGTTGGACCTGTAGGAGACCAAGTCATTCTTTGGTCTCCTCGGCCGCAGACAAGATGCGCCAACCACGGCCGTCCTTGAAATGGCTGCTGCTGCCGGCCTGAGCTTAGTGCCGCCCAACAGTCGCAATCCAGGCAAGACAACAACCTTTGGTGTTGGCCAGCTGATCCTTGCTGCCCTTGATGCTGGAGCTACCCGCATTTTGGTTGGATGCGGTGACTCTGGGACGTGTGATGGTGGCGCGGGCATGCTTCAAGCCCTTGGTGCAAGACTGGTTGATGTCCAAGGACGCGTCCTCCCCTTGGCTGGTGGCGGCGAGTCACTCTTAGACCTTGGTTCAATCGACCTGAATGGAGTCGACGCGCGTGTCTTGAAAGCAAAAATTGACGTCGCTGTGAATTGGCATAACGTGCTTTGCGGACCAGCTGGTGTGGCAAATGTCTTTGGTCCCCAGAAAGGATCAACCCCAGAGCAGGCCGCTCGCCTTAGTCTCGCCATGGAAAACTTGGCAGACGTTGCTACTGACATTCTTTGCGACGAAACCGTCCAAAGTGCTCCGGGAGGTGGTGCCTCAGGTGGTCTTGGAACGGGCTTGCGCTTGGTAGGAGCCACACTCAGACCCAGATACGAGGTCATCATGCAGTACATCAACTTGCACAGTATCTTTGACGACTGCGACCTTGTACTTAATGCAGAGGGCGGCATCGACGATCAGACTCCGAGAGGAAAGATCCCCGCAGAAGTGGCCAGACTAGCAAAGAAACATGGACTTCCTGTGATTGCCATCGCTGGTACCATTGGCCAGGGTACCAGAGTGAACTATGATATCGGGATTGATGCTTTCACATGCATTATTCAACGCCCAATGAGTCTCGACGATGCGGTTCTGGAAGCGGAGAAATTGACCCGAGAGAGTGCTGAGACTGTTATGAGAATTGTTATAGTTTGGCGGATGATAGGCAGGTCCACTTGACGAGCCACGTGTTATCTGAGTCTGTTTATGATTTTAATTCATTATATTGGATTCTTGAGCGACTCCGCAACGGAACTCTATTGCTCAAGCTCTCTACCTGTCCATGTGATATACTTGTTGCTTATACTAGTAGCCGTTACCTCGATCTCGAACCCTGTAGGGGAACGTGGAAGAGAATTTGCATGGAATGTAGTAATTGGTCAACTACTACGGTAGAATGCTTCTATTCGTAACTGAGATCTGTGGCTTAACCCTAGAGCCTAGACTCAACCAAGAGAAGTTAGCCCTTTCAGTCCAGGAAGTTGTTATAAGAGGGCGTGTTTACAGGAGGTACAGCAGAGCTGATGTATATAATACTAAGAACGCTAGAGATAAGCTGAGGTTCTTATGAAAATGTAATAAAAGTCTAAGAGGAGAACTTTAAATTCTTAGATATAGAAAAGCATAAATAACTGCGTCTCCCCTGATTATCCGTTCTCTTTCCTTTTCCTCACCAACAGATTCTACAACTTCACCTTTAAAAAAACACCAAAACACACCTATCTCACTCATCTTTTACGATAAAATCATCTGCCAACATGTGCTGCGGCGGCTTCAGCAGGGGCGGAGGCGGCGGCGGCGGCGGCGGCGGATCTCCCTCGGTCAATAGTCTCGCTGCTGCCCGAGCTTCAGGTTCTACTCAGGGGTGGCACAAGCGACCATCCCGGCGCAAAAGCCAAAGGCTCAAAAGCATCAAGGTGGAAGCAAAGACAAGTGAGTTCAAACAGGCTCACGACAAAGGTTTCGATCAAAGTTTCTTTGGGGCGTCAAACGGCTTCCGGAGGGGGAAGTCGAAGCAAAGAGCCAGCCGGGGCAGTGACACGAGCAGGCATGCCATGAATGGCTCAACCAGTTCCTGGTGATAGGTTAGTGCGAGGACTTTCAGAATGAACTTTGAGTTGAGTATACTGGCTGACACCTTTAGTCTAGATTCAACGTTGCCTCACCTCACGGCGAAGACACCGGCACATTTCTTGTCTGGGGCCTGAGCCATTGCTAGGACTTTACGGTTTGGTATGCGGGATGAAGTGATGGAAATCTGATCTTCGACTGTGGAGGGGATATTTAGTTCGGAGAGGGCTACTTTCTTTGTTTTTCTTGGTGTTATTTGCCTTTGTGCCCTGGGTGCTGAGATCTATTTTAACCTCTCAAACCTATCACAGTGTTTGACAACGCTTGCTTGAATGCTGGATCTGGAGTGGGAATTTACAGTTTTGAAGATGGAGTGTTTGTGTTTCTCCTTAGTTCAGGATACGAAAAGCAGAGATATAATTAAATCTCTTTTCATTAATACAATTCTATGAGGATATATTATTTATGCCATATGCTTTGTGGGCCAGCTTTCTTACTTGACACATAAACCTTGTCCCCGTTAGGAAACACAACGAGAGCGTCTGGAGCCTGAATCACAGTGGCTTCCACCTGCAGCGGCTTTACAAGCATGCCTGACCTCCACTCGAGAGAAACAAGCCAACCTCCCATGGCCCTGACATGAGTCAACTTCCCATCAGCCCAAGACGACGGTAAGCTCGGAAGCAGATGTATCACGACGACCTGTCTTGACGGCTCAGACCTTAGCGTAGATTGGACTAGGCATTCCAAGATCCCAGCACATCCCCCAAAGTTTCCGTCAATCTGGAATGGAGGATGATTATCTAGCATGTTTGGCAATGTTGATGTTTTCAACAACAGATCCATATGGTTTTCACAACCTTCTGAGTCTCGGAGACGAGCGTGGAGGTTCAGTAGCCATGCCCTGCTCC
The DNA here is from genome assembly GCA_002234255.1 of Fusarium sp. Na10. Lineage (NCBI taxonomy): Eukaryota > Fungi > Ascomycota > Sordariomycetes > Hypocreales > Nectriaceae > Fusarium > Fusarium sp. Na10. The sequence continues at coordinate 173,809 of NJCS01000303.1, read as the reverse complement.
AGCCTGTATGACCTCCTCCATGCTCTGCTCTCCTTGCAAGAACCCTCTTCGCGGCCTTGATCAGGAGCGGCGACGAGTCCATGCTGATAGAGTCGTCGGGATATAGTCCAAAGAGATGCGACACATGTCGGTGTCCTGGTTCAGCTTCTTTGTGGTTCTTCAGCCCCCATTCTTGTATGAGTCCATCTTTGTTCAACGATATGGGCGGTAGCTTATCGAGGGCTGCGATGACATCGTTTCTCCGGGGATGATCTGGGTCAAGGATACTGATGCTCCAAAGAAAACTCTCAAACGCAATGCGTACAATTGTCATATCAATCACAGACCCTTCACAGAAGATTCCTGTCTCTCCTGACTGAGACATAAAGCTGTTTTCTGGGGACAAAGATGGATTGGTTACCAAGTATCTGCCGCAAGCAGATGGGATTAGAAAGTCAAGAAGGAACTGGACGCAGCCTTCGAGGATTGGAGCGATGCGACAGTGTAGTGTGGGCTCGTACTGATATATGAGCATCCTAACAACATCAGTACACAGCCAAGCTCCTCCGAGTGGCCAGATAGTAGCAGGCATCCACCGATCCTGAGGGTCTGTATCGGCCCATATGTCAGTGTTGTGATGAGCGCACCATCCCTTGCAGTTGTACATCATCTTGGCTGTTCTCTTGCCTCTTTCCGCCATGCGTTCGAGCAGGCTGATGAGTGGTATAGCACACTGGATGAGACTGCATGGGATGGCTGGCCAGTAGTTCATTTGGAGGTTGATGTTGATGGTGAATTTAGATCCCCACGGGGGTGAAAACGATGGGTTCCATATTCCTTGTAATGTTGCCGGCAGAGCTTTTTCGGAGTTTCGACTTGACGAAATAAGCAGATATCGTCCATAGTTGTGATAAAGTGCCACCAGACCCGGGTCTCTGTTGCTGACGATTCTCTTGTTTGTTGGCAGATGGTTCGCGTCAGGGAATAACCGAAGGGACATGCGGCCAAAAAGGTTGGTATAGTCGCACCGATGGCGGCGTACGAGAGTTTCCCAAGGCCTCCGAAGAGCATCATCAACATTCAGAAGAGCCGATCTTTCGGGGTCCTCTTTTCTGAACGTGGTATGCGCCCCGATGGCAATAACACATTTTGTCGCATCAACAATCAGGCAATTTCCAACCGCCTTGACAGTCCCATCGCTAGGTTCGCAGGAAACTCCAAGGGCGAGAGATAAGCGATTGCTGTTTGCGCCACCAGGTGTTGCGTTGAGAATAATCCGTGAGTCTTGCGCGAAGATGCTGTCTAGGTACTCGTTTGTCTCTCCCTCATTCTCGCTCTGTCGATTCAAGCGTAAAATGAAACGGCTCTTTTCGGATGCTTGGACTTGGATGGCAAGTGCACTGTCAGGAAAGCTGGCAAGAATATCGCGACGATAAGATATACCGTTGCACTTATAACTGGTTGTGGCTTGAGAAGTGCTTAGGTCGAGACATCGTGTGTAATCGGTCACCTCACTCTCTTCGTGATCAAACTCAATTTTGCATTGACCCAATGGCTCATAGTGTCTCATGCTCGATGGCGTAGCAAAGAAGGCCTCTTTAACAAGATCTTCTGCATCCTTGTGCTTCTCATCTCTGATCAGTTGCCTCAGAGCAGCTAGGTTCTGGTGCGCATCGCGTGGTGTTCTGTCCTGCGGGCCGCCATACCAAACAGAGTCCTCATTGAGTTGGAGCAGCTCGGTCGACGTTCGCCCGTAGACCATAGCTCCCAGACGCCCGTTGCCAATGGGAAGAGCCTCAGACCACGAAGATGCGGGGGCGGCATAATGCAAGAGCATGCCTTTGTCTGTGTCACTTGACTCGCCTTTTTCCATTGTGGATGATGGCTGGATATGCGCGCCGTTTTGCCGCGACGAATTCATGGCGCTTGATGGTAGAAAAGGCGCATGGGATGATGATGCTGGGGCTAGACTAATTGATGAGGGGAAGTTTGGTGAATCTCTTCTGTTTCTTGTTTGCCGAGCAGGGCCGATGGATGATGGATTAGACCCGAAGAGGATGGTCAACCCCACAAACCCACGCGGACGGATCAACGGCCCATGGGGTAACGACAGACTCAGCGTTGCTATTGGAGGGATTATTATTTAAGTTGACAATTGTACCCACATGCCCCAGAGTCGAGAGTGGTTTAAAAAATGGAGGCAATTTAGCCGACATCGCACAGACTGCAGCTATCACATCACGTACATGCAGCATTAGGCCGTGATCAGAACCCACCAAAGAGAGGAAAGATAGTCCAGTGGTGGTGTGATTCCAAGTTTTTAGGATGCGGTCTCCACTAGACCGCTTTGTCGACGGTTCTCGTGCCACACTCGACTCGGAATAAATGGACTAACTACCTAGATTGAAACAATCACGGCACAGCAGGCATTCAGTGGGCGTCATATAAAGACGATCTGAGGTCTAGCGATAGCATGTATGGGTGAATAGTATTGTGCTTCTGACTTCGTAAGAGCACCACGATCTACAGAATATAAATATGCCTATCCAGGCACGAAGAGCCTCTTTCGAGCGCCACAACATCTACCAAGATGTCCAAGCTGATGCAAACAAATCAGGCGTTGCTGTCGAAGAGGTCGTCGCAGCACGAATCACCGAGGACCATCTGATCACCAAGTCTAGGGAAGCTCTGTCCCTCAAGTCCAGAGCTGGCTTTCGCATATTTCTCATCATGGTGACCATGGGATTTAACCAAGCTGCGTAAGGCTGCTGACTCATTAAACCTTTGACGAAGTTGTGTTGACAATTGTGTAGATACGGTATCGACTGGGGCGTCATCAGCAGTATCAACTCCAACACCTATTGGCATGATTACTTTGGTTTCGAAAATAGCGGCTCGACACTCGGTGTCATCAACGCTCTCATGACCATTGGCAACTTTTGTGGCGCTCCATTCCTCAGTGTTGCTGATAAGATTGGCCGTCGCAGCGTCAACTTTCTCGGTTGCTTTCTCACCATCGTTGCTTCGCTCATTCAATGCTTCGCTCCGAATGTCAAGGTCTTTATGTTTGGCCGCTTTGTCCTTGGCTTTGGTACCGCGCTCTGCACGAGCTCGCAGTACATCGCAGAAGTTGCGCCTCCTCATATCCGTGGACAGTGAGTCTCTCCGATATCAGTCTCTGAACTGCCAAATAATACGTTGAACAGCATCGTTGGAATCTTTGGTGCCTTCTTCCAGGTCGGCTCTCTTGCCATTGTCGGTATCATGATGGGATTTACTCACTGGGAAAGCAACTGGAGCTGGAGAGTAGCGTTTCTTATCCAAGCCATCTTCCCTTTCTTTGTGTGCGTCACTATTTACTGGTTCTGCCCCGAATCACCGCGATACATGATCATGAAAGGCCAAAGAGAGAAGGCTCGCACCATGATCTCGAAGTACTTTACGTCCTCCGAAGACCCTAATCACCCATTCGTGGAGACCCTGATAGCTCAGATTGATGAGTCCATCGAGACTTCGGCGGTTGGATTCCGTGCCGTATGGGACTTTAGAGTCTTCTTCACAAAGGCTGTCGGCTTTCGAACGTTTGTCCTTCTCCTCTACTCGATCTTCCAGCAATGGAATGGTAAGCCTTGAACGCCGACTCATATTGTACTCTCTGACTCGCCATAGGTGGTGGCATCATTGGTCTCTACATGGACCCAGCGCTCCAAACTATTGGAATCACCAAGAAGCTTGATGTCTTGGGCATTACACTAGGTCTCACTGCCACCTACTTTGTGTTCACTCTCTTTGGTGCATACATTATCGAATATTTCCGCCGACGAACTCTGATTTTTGTTGGCTTGATATGCATCATAATTGCACAGACCGCTGTCACCATTACAAGTTGGCGGGTTAACGTGCAAGGAGACAGATACCTGTCCTATCTTACAGTGGTCTGGATCTACTGTTTCCAGGTCTGCAGTGCATCTTTTATAGCGACGATGCACAACTTGTACCCGGTAGAACTATTGTCTCTGCCTTTGAGAGCAAAGGGAATGGCACTATACACGATGTTCCAGGTTCGTTCTCACAATTGATTTTGAATCAAACACTAACAGTCACAGGGTGCTGCCGGCGTAGTCCACAATTACGGCATCTCAGTGGGTATCTCCAAGGTCGGATACAAGATTTGGGCCGTCTACATCGCCTACAACCTCATCCAGCTCATCGTGGCTTACTTTATCTTCCCCGAGACCGGAAAGCTCAATCTGGAAGAGATTGACCACATTTTTGAAACCAAGAATACTAACCCCACCAAGCTGAGTGTCAAGATTGCAGACGCCAAATGGGGTTCTATCAAGGAGGAAAAGAGGCGGGCACGTAACAATTCCCCGGTGGCTTGACAAAGGTCGTGTGAGACGAATGATTGCATGCATTCAGTCAGAATAATCGCGCAACTTCAATATTTTTCTTGTCATATGGCACCAGTCAACGATTTGTGCCCCAAATGCTCTCCGAGTAACAGTCTATTGATACGCGTATACGCACCTCGAACGACTCATCACGCGAAGGCAGATCAAGTCTAGTAGCATGCGTTTCGAATCTTCTCCTTCCGTTTCCAGCTGTAGTCCCCTGTATGCAGAGATAGTGGACGATCTGCGCGGTGGATAAATGGGTAGACGGGCCGGTAAACACACACTACCTTGCCCTTGCACGCGGCTGAAGACATAATGTCTTTTCCCGCAACGAATGCTCTTGTAGATCTCTCCCACAATCCGAACTGGCATCAGTTCCGTGACTTGGATCAAGCTCCTCCTTCAGGAAGTGGCTCGTTGTAGATTTTCAACCTGCGTGAGACAATCATTTTGATTCGTGGGTAAATCGCCTTTGCCTCAATTATGCAGCTTCCCCACCCACTGCAGATGACTATTACTTGCCACTTTGCGAGTACTGAGTGTTGATCAACACAGCGCTTTACCTTAACTTGCCTATCTTCCTTTTCTTTAGCAGTGACAACATCAGCGGAAATGAGTGCTGAGCAATTTGACGAGTCCATTAGAGGTGCCTTGCCTCGTGACTTCACTTGGGGTTTTGCCACAGCGGCAGCCCAAGTTGAAGGTTCGTGGAACAAGGACGGCAAAGGCGTTTCGATATGGGATACCTTTGCTCATACTCCAGGCAAGGTCAAAGATGGCAGTACTGGTGACGATGCTGTCAAGTCTTATGATCTTTACAAGACTGATGTTGAGTGGCTTCGCAAGTACAATGTCACAGGTTATCGGTTCTCACTTTCATGGTCTCGAATAATCCCCATGGGCGGGAAAGATGACCCCGTCAATGAGGAAGGTATATCATACTACAATCGCTTAATCGATGAGCTTCTCGCCAACAAAATCACACCATTCGTCACTCTCTTTCATTGGGACATCCCTCAGACGTTGGAAGATCGTTATGGGGGAATGCTAGACAAGGATGCATACACTCCCGACTTTATTCGGTATGCCCGGGTATGTTTTGAGCGGTTCGGGGACCGCGTCAAACACTGGATCACATACAATGAGCCTGGCGTCTATTCTCTCGCTGGTTATGCCGCTGGGGTACATGCTCCTGGTCGATCCAGTTTCCGTGACCGTAATGAAGAGGGGGACAGCAGCACAGAACCCTTCATCGTCAGTCACACGGAACTCGTGTCGCATGCATACGTTGCCGATATGTATAAGCGCGATTTTAAACCCAAGCAAAATGGCAGTATCATGATCACGCTTCATGGCAATTGGTCTGAGCCATGGGACGTTGATGATCCGCTAGACCAAGAAGCGGCGGAACGAGCTAGGGAGTTCGAGATCGCCTGGTTTGGCGACCCTTTGTACAAGACAGGGGATTACCCGGAGTCTATGCGTGCACAGCTGGGTGACCGTCTCCCAAGATTCACACCGGAAGAAAGCAAGCTTGTACTGGGAAGCTCAGAGTTCTATGGCATGAACTCGTACTCAGCCTTTTACGCCCGTCATCGCGACGGGCCTGCTGATATTAATGATCATCTAGGCAACGTCGAGAAGCTTGATGAGAATAAGAAAGGTGAATGGCGGGGTCCCATGAGCGACACCTACTGGCTGCGAACCACGCCCTGGGGCTGGGCCAAGCTGCTCCGCTGGATCTGGAACCGCTATGGCATACCAATCTACATAACCGAGAATGGGACCACGGCACAGGGAGAGCATGAATGGAAGCCTGATGGCCCTGATGATGTTTTGGAAGATCTCTTTAGGGTTGACTTCTACAAGAGCTACCTCACAGAAGTCGCCAAAGCATCACAGGAAGGTGTTGTGATTAAATCATATTTTGGGTGGACCTTTACAGATAACTGGGAATGGGCCGCTGGTTTCTCGGACCGGTTTGGGGCAATATGGATCGATTTTGAGTCTGAAGATAAGACGAGGTATGCTAAGAGGTCTGGGTACTTCCTTGGGGCGTTTTTCAATCATCTCGTTAGTAAAAATTGAAATAATAATTATTTTAAGGTTGTAACCTAATCGCAGCAGGTGACCTGATTCCAAGTCAGATCCGCGAGTTGTTCTTCCTGACTGTATGCTAATTAGGTCTGGAAGCAATGTCTCCATTCCCTGTGGCTGGAATGTGGGGTCTATAGCGCCAAGAGTAAATATCTCCCTTGTAAGCCTTCAGCCAGCCACTTATACGCCGGCACTTACTGAAATTCTTACAACTGGACGACAAAGTCTTTTGTTAATATAAGCTTCAAGCAAAAAGTCTTATCTTATAAATTAAAGCATGCACACAAACAGTAAAATCCGGAGATATACTAATTTTTATATTAGTATTAGAGAGAATTAGTTTCTAGTCATACTGGCTAAGTCTCAAGACATACCACATAGTAAACACATATCAACGCCATTTTACTTCGGCGCAAGCAGACAAGGCCATGCCTAAAGCATACTTCGACCTACAGACTTACTTAATTTCGGTGAAACCGACCGGGCTTGATGGCCGGGCCTTTTAGGAGCTGAAAAGAACCATATAAAGATTACTTAGGGAATGTTGCTAACAGATTTAGTTATAATCCCATGCCTCGCTCTGCAGCTAGTCCCGTTACCTACTGCACAAGGATTAGACTAAAAACCTCACTGTCCAGTGATGCGACGATAATATCGATAATGGAAAGGGCTAGACGCTCGGTTGCAATAACATCAAGGTCTAGACTCTGGGTGCTATAAGCCTGGTTTAGTAGTAAAAGGTAAATCAGAATATAAAATGATTTTCATCTCTTTAAGTTAACACCATGCTCCTTCTTAAGATAAATTCTATATTTTGTTTATTTCATACGTAAAGCCTTTTAAAATGGATTTACTAAAGAGAGTTTTAATGCTCTTCTTAATTACTTCAGTATGCGCCATTCCCGCCATTGGCACACCTAGAGGAAGAGACATTCTGGAGCCAAGAGCAGGTATATAAGCACAGTCAGATTGAAGGAACTTGACTAATGTTCCTTTTTTTACATAGGCCTATTTTGCCAAGCTTCAGATCCAGATAATAAAGCTTTCAAGAGTAATGCAGTTGCTGGATCTGCATTCTGCTCAACCTACATTCGACAAACTACAACTATCACTATAACTCCTACTTCAACTATTACTTCCACTCAGACCGCACTAGCAACAACTACGGCAACTGTATTCACTACCGTTTTGACTACATCCTCTATTAGCACCTTTACTACCTCAACAAAAAGAGGATCAACTTTAATCACACTGACTAAAACTGCCCTTGTCACGGACACGATAACTGAGACATTTACAGCCCGGGCAACAAAGCGAGTTACTAACACAGTAATAAAAACAACGCCCATTACAGTTACATCTCACAGCAGCAAGACCGTCACTATAGCAGCTACAACGACTGCTACAATTAATATTAACACTACAGTTACGAAGCTTGTAACTAATGCTCTTACCAGTTTTATTACTGGCAAAACTACCCTTTAGGTGACGTAAGTACATACGATACACACTGATGTTTAAAGCTAATAATTACTTATTTAGCACTACGTAAGTTTAAGCTGCGATGAATCTACGGAAGGGTGTAATTAACCATGAGTAGAGCATCTGCTCCAGTAGTGACCTCGGACCCAAGTATGTTCTTCCATTAATGGTGACTTATCTCATGACTAACCGGAATTTAGCCACTGTTTACTGTAAAATTCGAGGTTATGCCAAATCCTCCGAATATATTCTGTTCCAACAAAATCCCTTTCCCAACGTTGGCTTCTCTACCTGCAAGAGCTATTGCTTAGACCAACAGGACGACATTCCAGTTTACGGTTTTGGCTTTACTTCTACTGGTTGTTACTGCTATAACGAGCCAGTGTAAGTCGCTCTCTTTTGACCTTGTCTCTAATTATTGGATTTATAACTAAACAATTTTAGATCTGATGCAATTGAGCCCAACAAGGAACTGGTGGCTATAAATTATGATATGTCCTGTGATTTTGCAGACCAGGTTAGTTAAAACTTTATATATGGAGACAGCCACCAGACGTTAACGTTTCTCGAGGATGACTCCCAGCCTGTCAAGCGGGAATTACAGGAGCGTGCTGCCAAGACTACACCAGTGCCAAGCTTCTTGCCCAACAAAACGCCCAGTGTCGTCAGAAGTGCTTGTTCTTGCTTAATCACCAAACCTGCTGCTCGCCAGACCTTCAGCGTTTTTGCCAACCCTACAACCATCCAAGCTACAATGACAACTACCAAGGTGGTAACGATCAACAAGAAGAAGACTACTCTTTCTACTACACGCCAGACTGTTACCTCAACAGTTTTGACCACTTTGATAGCGACAGGAACTCAAAGTGTAACCAGAACTCAGCATACAACCAGTACTATTACCAAGCCGGTTACTGTCTTTATCACAAACTTTAACACAGTTACTCTAATACAGACTGTTACATCTTCTACAGTGAAGACTGATACTATCCCTGTTACCAAGGTTAATACTGTTCCATGGACTCGCCTTAGCACTATTCTTGTTACCAAGGGAGTCACCACTACGGTCGTGCGAACTGCCCCGACTCCGCAAACCGTCACGTCTACTGTTACGCAAGAAGGATCTATCAGTACTTATGTCCCCGAAATTACAATTTGGGGTACTGATGAGCCAGATTCCACGACCGAAGATGCCACAACTACACGTGCAATTATTCCTCCTCCAAATTCATCTTTTAGCGCGTCTGTGCAAACACCTGTCACACCGTCAAGTTCGGGTACGTCTATGATCGCAGCTGCGACCACTCCAGGTTCGAGTGCTTCGACGACTACTCCTGGCTGGCAGCTTCTGGACAACAACGCTGCGGCTATCAGCATTGTTGCTGACGGCTCTGATCTCTACGAGCTCCATAGCTCTGGTTTCATCTGGCTCTACACAGGTACTCCTATTACCGGTTGGCGACTATTAGGTAACAAGGCTTCAACTACCAAGATTGCTGCCTCGAAGGGTAATCTCTACCAACTTCGCAATACTGGTGAGATTTTCAGGTATACCGGTACTCCAGTTACGGGTTGGCAGTTGGTCGACAACAACGCTGCCGCTCTTGATATCATAGCCAGCGGCAACGACCTATACCAACTGCACGAATCAGGTTTCATCTATAAATACACGGGCACTCCTATGACCGGATGGCAACAGTTGGGCAATAGCAAGAATACCATGAGAATTGCCGCTTCCGGGGGAAACCTCTACCGACTCGACAATGACGGCACTATCTGGAAGTATAATGGAGTACCTCTCACTGGATGGGATAAGTTGAGAGCCTCAAACTCAGGGATCAAGGACATTGTAGCACGCAATGCTGATCTCTATGAGCTTGACAATAATGGAAATATCTGGCAGTATACTGGCGTTCCGATCACCGGCTGGGGGCAACTAGATAACAACTTTCGGACGACGCAGATTACTGCCGGAGCTGGAGGGTTCTATCAGCTCCATAACGGGGGGTCTATTTGGCAATATACCGTCACGCCTTTCACTGGCTGGAAGCTACTAGATGCAAACGCTACCTCCACCTACATTACCGCAGGGGACTCACTCTACCAGCTTCGAACCACTGGTTTTATCTTCAAGTATAACGAATAGGTTCATCAATCGTGGGTTCAATGGTGAAGCTGGTATTCGGTATCGAAAGTCAGGGTTCAGGTTGGTGTTCATTATTGATCAACAAAACACAACCCAAAGCGTCAAAAGGGGAGAGGGGGGTCAGTGGAGAAACTCTCGCTCAAAGGAACCAGATTGACAGAGGAGGGGCTGAGGGAGGCTGCATAGTATAGGGGCATGCTACACGCGGCCAACACAGGGAAATCAGTTCTCATTCATTTGTAACTAGACTGCTCGTTCAGCCATGCGTTAAATCACTTGTTGTGAATCTCCTCAAACCTAACATATACGTTCAAAATATTAATTGCCAATCTGAATTGAAGGGTACCCATTCAGCGGTAACATCTTGAATCTGCAACCATTCTCGATATACATCTGCAGGGTAGGTAAAGTGGTGACGGGCACCGAGTGTAAGGAACGATGGCGCTACGCCACTGTATTTTAGCATCAATTATCAGCCGTGCATCCGATTACGCTGGCCTCTACGAGCTGCATCTAGTTAGACCTTGCCAAACCAATAACACGTCGTCAGCGTAACAGATTTGTTTGACTGCTCAGAAATATCATGCCGTTATAGATCTACTTAAAAACAAGAGACTGTATATTGCAATTTCATTCCCATGCCAGATCGAGCCATAACTCGCGCAAAGTTCAGTTCCTTCATGACCTTTCCAATGCTTCAACATTATGTTCGGTGTCGAACGCCACTCAATTTCATTAGTGAACAAGGCTTGCGCTTGGAATGCGTTTGCATTTGGCATCAAGTGTTTTGGACACAATGACGCACGCGACGAAGGTTTTGACGCGTAAATAGGATGTTATTTCCGGGTCAGCTCTCGGGCCCCATCTTACTTTAGTCCACCCTCTAGAATCACGATAATGACCGACGTCTAAACGCGACTGGCTTCAGCGAAAAAGCAGAATGCTCATATCAGTCGGGATAGTGTGTTCATTGTCCCTATCCCTAGTGTTGACTACCAGAAGGTAAGTGACTTTGAAAGCTCTGGACGGTACAAGCTCATTCGTCCTCGATTCCAGATAGTCTGGGTAGCCGAATACTTCTTCGACACAGGAATCTACTGGACCAAACTCTCCATCCTCGCCTTCTATTGGTATCTTATACCGGATGTATTCCACTCCTTGAGAGTAACATTATACATAATCACGGCATACCTGATTTCTTGCATGACAATCTCAATCCTAATCAACACTCTGATAGCGAGGCCGATCTCAGATAATTGGTAAGATTGCCACAATCCAATCGATTGTATTAAAACTTGGGGTTAACTCCTCCAGGTCAGTTGAGAAGCAGCTCAACTCCGCCTGGAACTCCCTTCCAAACTTTCTTACTCAGTGGTGCTTGAACTTTTCGACAGATCTAATATGCAAGTTGATCCCTGGGGCTAAAACTGTCACAAGAGATGAGAGTATACTGACAAAGGCCCAGTGTTCTGTTTCCCCTTCTTCATTCTCAAACATCTGACTTTGCGCACTGGGCAGAAACTTGCCCTTGTCGGTGTCTTTTCCCTTTGTGCAATCACGATGTCAGCTAGTCTTGCCCGCTTCATCATCAGCAATGCAGCAGATTATCAGCTTGATTATCCATCTGGCAGTAGGTACACAGTTCAAGGTTTTTGATAGATACTAACTGCCTTCAAGATGTCCTCTGTATGGCCGAAATGGCGACTGCAGTTATCGTTGTCTGCCTCCCTGGCCTCAAGAAATTAATCATGCGATCGAGAACACCAACCAACACGACGATTCAAGGGTTCAACTCGAGCCAGTCAACCTCAGGCCACTCTTCCAACATGACGGCGTCGAAATCGAGAACTGCATCGCAGGCGTACGCGGAATGGGGTGTCATGGACGATGAGATTGAGCTGCCTGCTCATCCCCATCAATCCCATTTACCCGGAGAGCTAAAGGATGTGGGGAAACTACTGTAGCATTTTCTGCAATATGTAGGTAATCGCTACAAGCGATGACATTATATACTAAGAAGGACCTTTGCTATCAATCTGATGCATCGTAGAAGAGACATTCAAGTACGCCCATTTCGTCCCACCCTTTTCCTCATGGTGCTTTGGAATACAGAACCTGACCATCTTTCTTGAATCCTGCGATTACGTTCTGTCCATTGTCACTAACAAGCCATTTGATAAACTCAGCTGCTTCTTTACCATTGGGTGCCTTTTCACTAATCAATGCATGGGCGGGATTTAACAATGGGTCATCCGCCTTATCGGTGCCCGCTTTGTAAACAACAGTCTGATTCCTGAGGTCTGCATCAAGGGACAGGATGGTACCACGGTCGGTAATCGTGTACTCTTGGAGGATAATCGCAGCCGTAAGAGCCTGGATCGGGAACGCGATGTATTGATGATACCATGTTGAGTAGGCAGTTGCCCAAGGAACCTGTCCTATCCCGGCCCATAGCAGGGTCTCTTTGATGTTGGTAGCAGACTTGTCATAGCGGCTCAGGAACCGAACAGGAGGCTCAGTAGCAGGGCCTTCGGCAGCTTCGTGGAGATTCGCAAACGTGGCCATTATGTCATCACTTTTGGAGATATTTGCGGGATTCTCTTTGGGCCCGACGAGAAGGAAGTGATCGCGGAAAGCGTAGTAACTTGGACTTTTGGCGATGCCTTGTTTGATGGCAATCTCTTCCGCAGCTGGGTTGTACGTGATGCCAATGTCAGTCTCGCCCGTCTTGAGATACTGAATACTGTAGGTGGTATCGCTCTTGATCCACCCCACCTGGAATGGTTTCTCGCCGTCTCCAACGCGGGTTTTAATGTATGCATTTGCAAGCTCTGGTCATCTCCGTTAGCATGACTCTGCTTATTCGCATGAGGATTTTACCTTTGATCAACCCGCTTTGGCCTGCACCTCCGTTGGCAATTAGTAGCTTGATGGAGTCATTTTTCTTGTGATCAAAGCCACCTCCGTAAATCGCGGTCGGGAGTTACTGCTAAACAGCTACTGACGAGAAGAGAGATGGCGAGTAAATAGGATTTCATGGTGGATTCTTGACGAAGATTACTGAAGGAGTAAGAAGGAGTAAGAAGGAGAAAGAAGTAGATTCAGAAATCGAAAAAAATCATAGGGGAAAGATTACAGTTATACCATTAGCAGGACTGGTGACTACTAACGCTATGTAGGCTTGTTAAAATTGTGATGTCTCGCTTCGGCTGAGTATGTTGATTTGGTTGCCGTGCTACTGATAGTACTGTAGAAACGGGAAAGACACGGACGAATGCTGAGCTGTTGTGAACCTGGTAATTGATTGACGCGGCTGAAGTTGGGTTGACTAAAATCACAATCGATTGCCCATGGCCACCATTTATTAACTCTTCGCAACAGTAGTTACGGGAAAATGAAGCGAATCTCTCAGATCGCTCATCTTACATTATTCCTTTGTGACCGCTACAAATCTATGGGAATGCGTGCAGGAATGTTAGCAAGAGACAGAAAAAAGGTCTAGTTAAATTCTTAGGTACGTCTCCCTTACGAGTTGCACATATAATTGTTCCCCACTTATCTTTCACGTGCGTTATTTAATTCCTTAATTCCATATTCCAACATCCCATTTCTTAAAGACGCCGACTCTGATCGGCAGCAATTTGCAGTCAACGGCAGAAATGATACCTCTGGCAGCCACACTTCCTCCGTCCTTTCACGGTTTCCCCGATTTACCAGTAGAATTACGACTGAGAATCTGGCGCTACTCTTTTCTTCCCCGCTGCGTTGAACTCCATGCCCGCAGATCACATTACGCCGATAACTTCCAACACGGAGGTGTACCAAAATGGCAAAGTCGATGCTACAATCCCGCTGCACTGTCAGTGAATCTTGAGGCGAGATTGGTCGCAATGGACTATTATCGCGTTAAACTCCCCCTTGCAACGGTTGCGCCATATGAGCATGCTGGCGATGACATAAACGACCCAAACCACGTCTTGTACATTAGCCCTGCCGTCGACACCGTCGTTGTACTGGGCGACCTAGACTACAGCAGAATCTCGCGACTGCTGACTGGCTTGCGAGTCGGTGATTCGGAGGGAAAGGGTTTGCAAAGTTTTGCGGTTAGTGCCAGCTGGACGTATCATCAAGGAGCTGGTGATACAATCAGAATGTTAGTCAAACACATGTTTCCCGAACTAGAACAGATGATCGTTTTTATGTATGATGAGAAAATGCCTCCTGCGGACTGGGCTGGTGGAACGTGTGAGCTGCGAGATTGCAGCCATACAGACTACTATAAGCGGTATGCAATGGGAAGAGGCCAACAAATGAGGGATGGTGATAAATGGATGGTGATTGGGAGGAAAGAGTTACAGGTGATGGAGCTGTGTTTTAGGCATGGATGGTAGGTGATGTTGATTCATTGACAGTTAAAGCTCAAGACATCTCAATGAGATGTATCAAGCTAATCCACCGAAGGAAAACAAACTTCAGCTTCTGGAAGGCATGCAGCCCAGTGCAGACAAATCTCCTAACTGAACAGAGAATAAAAGACAGAGACAATTGTCATTTTTATGTGCTGGTAGCCATTTGCCAAATACCACACTGCTGAAGTGACCCAGTCAGAGCCTCAATATTCTCCTCTTTCGTCCCATTGACATCAATCTGCAGCCATTAGTTCATATCCCTCATTCAACTATAGTCGAGGACCTACGGATACCAAGATACCACGGTTGCGATACTCTTCCTCGACTGGGACCGTCTCGAGCTCATACTCCTTGAAGCGCTTCTCAAACTTGTCTGCGCTGTCGTTGGTGTCTCTGGCCCGACCCAGGTATCTGGCTCTGGCGTTTTCCTTGGTAATCTGGAACGAGAGTACGAGATCTGGCTTAATATCGAGGCTGACCCCGCCATCATCCCCTGGAGCGAGAGGCACCATGTTCTGGAAAGGCCATGTTCCGAAAGAGTCCAATTGTTCAATACATCGCGGATATCCGTCGATCAAGATACCCTTCACTTCGGACCCATTGCGGTTAATGGCGTCGAGAATTTCGCGGTAAATGAAGGGGTTGAGATCCTCAGAGGTCAGGAAACCTTGATTGTCGAGCTTGCTCTGAATCTTTGCAGCGAGTTCTGTGGAGCGATTCACGCGCATCCAAGCACGCAGGCCATCACCAACAGAGTAGTGCACGAGGTTGTGTTTCTGCGCGAGATATGCCGACAGCGTTCCTTTCCCCGCACCGGGAGCCCCTAGAGTCTGGTTAGCTGTGGCGGGAGAGATAAGTGGAGGGCAGGAATAAGTGTACCAATGATGAAGACGATGGCAAAGTCGCGGCTGTTGCCGCCCGATTTGGCCTGCAGCTTCATTGTGCTGTTGGTTTGGAGATGGTGGAGTTGGGCTGTCGCTAAGGCATTAATCTTATCGTGACACAGCCTCGAGTAACACCAAGACAGCCCAATTGACAGTGAATCATTACCAATCTACCAGAGATCGTAATACCGTCACGTGCGGGGAGATCAATGCCCCGCTCCACTTGACTTGAGAACCCTAATAAACCTACCTTCTGTACATTATTTACCAGTCGAAAGACGGTCTTCATTAGACAGTGAATAATTCGCTTCTCATCTTGATCATATCTCTTCTACAACAGCTACCAGAACATGGCGCTTCTTCCCCTTCTCGGTGAACTACACCTATTGTATCGTTTTGTTATTGGTGTTGTCGGCGTTTTGGGTATTGGCTGGATCGTATCTCGAAAGCAGCCCGATACAGTGGTTGCTAGACCTTCTCCCAAGGAGTTCACCAAGGAGTCTAATATTCCAGTTTCTGCCAACTATTTTCCTTCTCGAAAATGCAACTACACCTGCGGGTTCTGCTTTCACACCGATACCTCATCCTACGTTCTCCCGATTGATGAAGCAAAGCGCGGCTTGAAACTGTTGAGGGAAGCTGGTATGCGAAAGCTCAATATTGCTGGTGGTGAACCATTCCTCTACCCTCGTCTCTTGACCGAATTGCTCCAGTTTGGCAAGGAGGAACTTGGCCTCGAAAGTATCAGCATCGTGAGCAACGGCAGCAAAATTACAGAGAAATGGATGCGTGAGAATTGCCAATGGCTAGACATTCTTGCTATCTCATGTGATTCGTTCAATCCTGAGACGAACAGGAAGATTGGACGGGGCGACGATGGAGGGAATGTGATCCGGCTCTTCCGCATTGCGGAATGGTGTAGGGAGTATGGCATCAAGTTCAAGTTAAACACGGTTGTCAACATCCACAATTGGAATGAGGACATGTCGGCTGAGATCGATGAACTCGCGCCCTTTCGATGGAAAGTGTTCCAGTGTCTACTGGTCGCCGGCGAGAATGAAGATGCGACCCGACTACGAGATGCGAGAACCTTTCTCGTGACCGACGAACAATGGAAGACATTCTGCGACCGGCATAAACATCTTCCGTGTTACGTTCCTGAAGATACAAATGCCATGGCGAGCAGCTACTTGCTCCTGGATGAATACATGTGCTTTTTGGACAAGGGCGAGGGCATGATGACGAAGAGCGAATCGATCTTGAAGGTCGGCGTTGAGAAGGCAATGAGTCAGGTTGTCTGGGACAAGGGTTCTTTTCTTGATCGCGGCGGCATTTATGACTGGGGAAGATCCGATATGGCAAAGGACAGTGGTTGCAGCGGCGGCAGTAATGAGAAGCTGCAGTGGTGATAGCCAATCGCATTGATCGTCTCATTTGATGAGCTGAAATCGACTTGGGAAAGGATGATAGTGTCGGAAACTGTTTCAACACTGGCGTCGGGTGTGAACACGGGCGAACAATACATCTGATTCGTCCTCGCATAATCCTTCCTCAGTTGGTCTAGTGCGTCTCCCCAAAACGCGATTCCTTATCTGGTTTAAGCTTATCCTGTACCACATGACAACGCCTCCGCACTCGCATTCAGATATCTCAACGCTATCATGCCAAACGCGGGGAGCAAGTTGGTATAAGTCACCAAAAACCCCTACCGAACTGTTATCTTGCACGACGCGGATCAAGTTATATAACTCGTATGACTTCACCACGTATTAATTAACCTTGGCTCTCGAGATAAATTCTCATTCACCCCTCCTATACCATCAACCTCTTCATTATGCACCGCGAAACGGATCAGCCGAGTCTCAAGTCACAAGATACCAAAGAGGTCTCTGAAATGCCTGCCAAGATAGATCGAGATGCCGTTGAATGCGGATCGATTTCTCCTGGCGGTGTCACTGTCCAGACACTCAAGCCGTTCACGACATTATCTGCCCTTGGTATCGGCTATGGCACAACCAACACCGCCGTTGGCCTTCTCCTCGTCCTTGGAAGTACTCTTCCAATGGGTGGATCACCTCTCTTCTTCTGGGGGTTCCTTGTCATGGCGGTTGTTGGTCTTGCCACAGCTACAACATTGGCAGAGCTCGCATCGGCCATGCCTCATCCCGGCGGACAGTATATATGGGTCAATCGTTTATCCCCGCCCCGATATCGTCGTTTTCTGTCATACACTATCGCTGTAGTCAGCTGGCTTGCCGCGGTTGCTACAGGCGCATCGGCGTGTCTCTCAGTGCCTACGGGCTTCTGTGCCATTATATCTCTACTGAACCCCAACTTTGTGTACAAGCGCTGGATGGGATTTGTTGGGTTTCAACTGCTGAATATCTTGACTGTCATCTGCGCCAGCTTTGAGCATGCCCTCCCACGAATCTCAAAGATTATGCTGCTCTTCAGCTGTCTGACCATTGGTGTTATCTTCATCACGCTGTTCGCCATGTCTGACAATCACGCTTCTGCGAAGGATTACTTCACAACCTCGGTTAATATTTCAGGATGGCCAAAGGGAATTGCCTTCATCATTGGAATGAATGGGGCCAATTGGAGTTTCTCATGCCTCGACGTTGCCACTCACTTGGCTGAAGAAATGCCATCGCCCAGCACCGATATCCCCAAAGCTCTGATGTGGACTATCGTTGTTGGATTCGGCTCAGGGCTCTTGGTTGTGACGTCGGTTCTCGTCAACGTACCAACTATAGATGGAGCCGCGGACAACTCAGCTCTTTCTCTGTTCTACATGATTACCAAGAGCAAAGCGGCTGCTGTCGGCTTGTGGATTCCTGTTCTTATCACAACGGCTGGAGCAGTTTGGTCGATCCAGACATGGCAGTCCCGCCTTGCTTGGACCATCAGTCGCGAAGGTGGCTTTCCGTTGCATCGCCATCTCAGCAAACTTGCACCTGCTCCTTTTCATACCCCCATATGGTCATTGATCTGGTCCGCCTCTGGAACTGCCCTCTTCGGTTGCCTCTATCTTGGGTCGGATCTCGCCTTCAACTCTCTGATCTCAACGGGTCTACTGCTCCAATACATTAGCTACAGTGTCCCTGTCGTATTAGTTCTTATGCAGGGACGCCGCAACTTCCAGCACGGCCCCTTCTGGTACCCCAAGCTCGGACTGATTGCTAACATTGTCATGTTGTCATGGACAATGGTGGCACTAGTTTTCTACTGCTTCCCTTACTACACACCTGTCACGGCTGTGCAGATGAATTATGCTTCCCCAGTCCTGGTCGGTATTGCTCTCTTATCTTTGTGCTTCTGGTTCTTCCACGCCAAGAAGAATTATGAAGTGAAGGAGATTTGGAATGCCTGAGGAGTGCATAGAGTAAATAATATTTAATTGACCGTTTTGTACACATACTTGCGCACACATTTGTAGACATTTCGACCTCAACAATGTGGTCACTCATCACTGAACAATCTTAACGACTTGTAAAAACAGTTTTTCAATTAGTCAAGTACTGCAAAACCCACGAAACAACTGTAAAGCCCAATGTAAAAGTCAATTCTATATCTCTTTCACTTCGCCTGACCGCGCTAAGTCATATGATCCGAGTTCTGGAGCTGGCTAGCACAGGCACTAAATAACTTATCGTAAAAAGCGGGGGAATCCACCAGCTTCATCTTGTAACATCTTCCCCTTTGCCACGTTCTTATCTCCCTTCAATCCTGCAACGCATTAGTTGAGTCACTGCGCTCCTTACGAAGAGTGATAATGCAGCAATCGAGCAAAATCTCGCACTCAAAGTCTCGCAATGGGTGTCTTAGGTGCAAAGCAAGAAAGGTAAGCACATCCAAAGAAATGCGCGTCCATCAGCTCACGTTTTGAGAGGTCAAATGCGATGAGCGCAAGCCTACTTGCACCCGTTGTGAGGATCAAAACTATGAATGTCCAGGATATGCACTGAATGTACGTTGGTCCCAAAAGCACCAAACGAGGCCCAACACTGGTGAGAACTCTTTACGGCAAAAGAAGGCAAAGAGTCGCATCAATGTTTCTTCCAACTCGGCAGCCGAAAGCTTTCACCAGATGAACGGATGGCTCGACTCCCCATCTCAACTGGACTTTCTCATGCCAGCAGAGTTATTCAACATCGACAATCTATCGCAAGAGCTCCTTGGGTCCGAATCCTCTCCGCGAATCAACAACAGCATACTGGATTCGCCCGGCGAGAACTTGACAGTCTGGGCTCTCCATCAAGACTCAGGGTCAACATTCAACATCGAGGAACCAACGGGACAGTTATTCGATGATTTAGCGAGCCACCCAATGTTTCAATCTCAGAACCCAATGCAGGAAGAACAATCTCTCGTCCAGGCTCGACATTCAGACCTCGACCCGCATCGTCGCATGTCCAACACCCCAACCACTCTATCTGAATACTTTTTCCGCGAAGTCATTACTCTTTACTGCTCTTGGGATAGTGAACTCAATGTCATGCGCAACATCATTGAGAAAATGTGGCAGTCTTCAGGAGTGCTCTATCATACCATTCAGAGCATGGCCGCCGCATGTTTATCGAAAGACTTTCCGCATCTACTACCGGTTGCCCGAGAGGAACGTTCACAAGCACTTCAACTTGTGAAGAATAGACCTCAAGAGGTAGAGAAACAGGTAATGCTGCTTGCATCTATGCTTCTTGGCCATACCTCAAGCTGGCTAAGCCCTCACAACCTTGCAACCGAGACCTTTCGAGCAAGCCAAAGCATTTTGGATGAGATTATCAGTGAGAACAGTAACAGCTCAGAGATGTCGTTTTTCAGAGACACCATGGACTACTGGGCTATGCTTCTGGTCTACCTCACAGATAAGAACGAACTGGGAGAGTACCATCGAGAGGAACGGATTGGACCCGCAAACTTAATGAAACCAATCGAACCACACCCCTACTCCGGCATTTCGCAAGATATGGTTCGCGCACTGACAGATACGGGGATACTCATATTTCAATACCGGAAACACATGTCTACGATGAAATTCATGACTGAAAGAGATCTTGACGTCTTCAGAACTGCATTACGCGACGGAAGACGGCTGGAACGCACCTTTTTAGCACACCAGGTGCCAAATGCAGTCCATACGAAGAACCCTGGTGATCCAAAGACACCACTGAAGCATTTGGAACTCATGGATGAAGCCTATCGATGTACAGGGTTGTTGCAGCTCTATCGAGTCTTTCCCGATCTTTTGAACGAACGATACTCCCCTTGGAATAAGGATCATATTTTACGACCATTACCAGCACAGCAAGTGCCATCAAAGCAGGAGAGACAGCTGTGGCTGACACAATTTGCTCTGTATATCCTTGGCATCTTGGAGGAGATTCCATTTGAATCAAGAACTCGCAGTGCTCAACCGTTCGTTATGGTTGCCATATCCGGTGAACTCAGGCAGAATTCTCACAGTCATCAAGGATCTGAGGTCTCTATCACAGACCCCGGGATTTTGAGCATTGATGGTGTGTCTATAGAAGTATCCCGGGCTCGGAAGTTTGTTAGCTCCCGGCTGTCAGCATATACACACATCTTGCCCTTGCGAAAGAGCCAAGTCATCTTAGAGCTCATTAATCAAGTTTGGTCGGCAATTGATAATGGCCAGGAGGATGCTTACTGGTTGGATATTGCTTACGAGAAGAAATTGGGCACAATGATGGGGTAGTGTAATTGTAGTTGGTGATTCAAAGTCATGTCGAGGAAGTGCATGTTGCTATAGACTATTCTATTTCACTGTCCAACATCTCACAACTTTGCCTCCTTGGCACCGCCGGGGAGAGCGATCTTTGCAAATTTGAGCAGAGTTTGATCAGCTGTGAGCTTGTTCTGGAGGCGTTCTTCTGTGACGAGAAATGCGCTAGGAAACCACTCGCTGACATCTTCGCCCAGCATCATTTTGACCAACGCCTCACCCGTCAGCCAGCACTTGTCCATCCCATAGCCGTTGAATCCTGCAGCTATCCACTGTCCATCGTCACCAATATTGCCCGTCAAAGACTCGGATATCTTGCCAACTATAGGTAGTCCATCTGCTGTATGTCCTTGAATGCCCGACCAAATGGACTCTATCTCTGAAACGGCTTCTGATCCCCAGCCGTTTAAAAATAATTTTGGCAAAACAGTAGAAAGTGCCTGCCTTGCTTCTTTAGGAACATAAGTATCATCTGCAGTCAGGACGTCCTTCATATAAGCCGTCTCGTTCCCGATCCAGATGCTCCCCGTCAGAGCATTTTGCTGCAAATAATAGAGCCCAGTGTCAAAGAAGCCAGTTTCGGCATCCAGGGTTGACTTGTGAGACAGGCTCCAAGATCTTGTTCCTTTGTATTTTGGGAACATCGGTCCCGGCTTTTGAACTGACATTGTTCCTCGGAATGGATAAAGACCTCCGGCCAAGTTTGGCAGCAAGTGCGCCGCGTGCCCATTCGTACAATGGATGACCTTTTTTGCTAGGATGATCCCCCTTGGGGTAATTATGGTGTAGGGATATAGTCCCCGGGAGAACTCAACGCGAGTGACTGGTGTATTTGTCTCAATATTAAGTCGACCAGAGTACTTGTTCAACAAGCGTTCGTAAATACCAGTCAGCAGTCGATAGGGCCAAATTGCACCAGCTTTATGTTCAACAGCCCCAGATGCATTCTTGATATTCCATCTCTGTAACATGTCAGACTTGATGTAACTCCATTCCAGCATGAACTCGGAACATACCTCTGGAACCTGGTCTCGTTCAATTATACTGTGATAAGCCCTGTGCTCTGGCACTTTGTCTTGGAAACCCAGAACCGAGCTCTTTGCAGAAGCCCATGTCTCGTCATCACCAACAGCCATGACCTTTAGGACATCTCGTATCTCGCACTCTTCTTGCAAAGCACTATCGAACTCCCTGACCAGTCTCATCAAATGCTCAATATTCATGATGCTGAAGCGAGTGATCTCCCTTGCCGCTTCCGTTCCATGTTGTTCAGCCAGAGGGCCGAATGTATGCCCAGATGCAGTGACAAGATGTCCCCCATTGCGTCCTGTTGCTCCACTGACCAGAGTGCGGGCCTCAAGCACCGTTACACTTGAGTTTGCTGCAGACGGGTGTTCTAGGAGTGCCTTTGTGACACTGCAACCAGTGATTCCAGAGCCAATCACCGCAAAATTAGTGAGCTCTGGAAGATCCCTCGACTGTATAGAGGCTAGAGATGGATGGGGAGGAACCTGCCAAGCTGACACTGTTGGATTTGGCCTGGGTAGTCCCGGGTCTTGACGAATTGCCTTTGAAACGTTGTTGAGGAACCGGGCTGTAGCCGAGTCTGGATTCTCGTCAGTAACTAGGCTCGTGTTCCCGGTTCAAGGACATACTGAGATACAGGTTCAGCTCGTCGTCCGAACCAGGCCTGATTTGGCTTTCAATCTGTGTCTTATCGGCTGCCATGTCTGCTGTTTTACTGTATCTGACTAAGTAGAAAGTGAGTAATCTCTCTATCTATATCACACTGGAAGAAGCCCGCCTTAGAACATAGAATTGACTGCACCAGTTAAGGACAAGGTACCAAGGTACCGCTGCCTCATTGTCTAAGTCCGAGTCGAGATATTGTGCCGACGCTGCGACTTACTGTGTTTGGAAAGTGTATGCGAGGGAGATAACGACAACGAAATGCGATTGGCGGGGTCAGGGATTTCCCCACTTGCAACAAGCCATGAATTTCCAACTAACCTTAATCCGAGATAAGCCACAAAATAGCTTCCATCTGAAGAAACATTGTGAGGGGTAATAAGTCATCCCTGCCTCAATCTCATTGTTAGTGAGTTGAATCCGGCGACCCTTCATGCGAAACCGGGGAACTAAGTAATATCGATTCTTGATCATATTTCATACAAAGCACTTTTCTTCTACAGTTAGACTTTTCGATTCTAGTAACAAAGAGATTCCAACATTTCTCAAATCTATTACTACCCTTCTAGCTCACGGGTAACTAAGTCTCAAAATGGGGATTTATATCACCGACCTCACAGAGGGAGACATTCCAGGAGCGGTGGAGGCAGTACAGTAAGTGTCAAACATATTGATTGGCTCTGTAATTGCTGACTCGACAGGCAAGCCTTTGTAGGAGATCCTTATAACGTGTGGGTTTACGACCAAGCAAAAGTGAGTGCAGAACAGCCGTCATGGAAGCTTTTACCAACAGTTCCAATGCTAACGGTTGTTTAAGTTCGACCGTCAGCGGAACTTTGAATCTCTTGCCATTCGAATGAGGTGGGGAATGCGCAATGGAATCTTTCACGTTGCCAAAGAAGAAAACAGCGATAAAGTACTGGGTGTTGCCATGTGGCTACGTCCCCAACCAGCAGATCAGCCGCCGACATGGAATGACTGGTTCGAAAGCTGGAGGCTTTACTTTGGGCAGGTACGTATGAACTTATGGTACGGTCGGGGAGGTTTAAATGTCAAGGTATGTCAACCGAGATGCTACCCAATTGAAGGAGTTGCTGACCAAGACCAGCGTTATTATATCTGGAAAGATGCCCAAGCCAGTGCCCAGTCAGCTCTGTGGAAGGACCCTCGAGGCTACTTCTTTCTGAATATCATGGTTGTTGTCCCCGAGGCTCAAGGCAAAGGAGTCGGTGCCAAGTTAATGAAAGCCGTCACAGACGAGGCCGACGCGAAAGACATGAGATGCTACTTGGAGTCAAGCCGTGATGTCCCTAACGTGGCTATTTATGGACGCCTAAGGTTCAAGTTCCAGAAGGAAATGATTTGCGATGATGATGGCGATGCGATCAAGTTATTCACAATGATAAGGGAACCACACGCTGAGCCATCCAATGGGAGGTAGACCTCAAATGTATAAATAACAAAACTAAATAGGAAATAGCCTTTCGATACAGCATAGCCAAGTCTTTTATTTGTTTTACTTCTGTTCTCAATCCAGGGTGTCCAAAAAGGATCGCAGGGCCGCCATCTCATCAGTCTGGATCGTGGAGAAACCAGCTCGGAGCAGTCGGCCCCAAGCCGCGCCAGGGTCCTCCAATGCAGCGCTGTCAGTGAAGCCTGGAGAGGCGACACTATCCAGAGTATTGACCCAAAGGGTGATTCTGGCGTCATGGAAGTGCTGTTTCATTGCATCGACCTGTGAGATATCCCGAAACGAGGCTTCGCAGATTAATGGCTTCAGCTCGAGAGCAAGCTTGGCCTGTTCTCGCCAGTTATCATGCTCGAGATGAGTGCGTGCGATGAATGCAACGCCATGTATGGTGATGTTGGTTTTGATCCAGGCTATGTCATCCTCCGTCCTTAAATCAGCCCAGAAATCAACCTGCTTTGCGACGCCCATCTTCTGTGCAAACGCCAGCACTTCTGGGATGACATGACGATGCTTGATGTCGAGGTGGATGTAAATCTTATTGCGTGTGAGTTCAAAGACATCACGTAAGCTGGGCACCTTCTCCTCGGTGAATGGATTGTTGGGGCCTCCATCGCGGTTCCTGAGTGGAAGCGATATCAAGTCTTCCAAAGTCAACTCCTCTGGCTTCCTATCGACTCCAGTCATTCGATCCAGGGTTATATCATGGAGTAGTACAAACTCGCCGTCAGAGGTACGGCGTACGTCTATCTCAACAATATTGTAACCAGATTCTATGGCGCGTCGGATGGAAAGCAAGCTGTTCTCAGGAGCTTCGGTCCATAAGCCACGGTGGGCGACAATTGCACACTGGCGATGAGGATCGGCGACATATTCGGACTAGTTCATCTGTGTTGCGTCCATCTCATCACGGTTCCCTGATAAGTCAAATGAGATTCAGGCAGAAGAAGTCGTTGAGGTCGTGAAAGGAATGCAAATGGTTGTTTATTGGTGGCTTGCTATCTAACTTTGTGCCGTCGTAGTCGTGGTGGGTCCTTGAAGACCAAGCAAGGCTGGCCCTGCCTGCGTCTTGTAAATGTTAACCTCAACCACTCAAGCAAAGACTTACAATTCCCTAAATATATATCAGTCCTTCTTTCACGCTTATATACCATATATATGTCAACTAAATAGGTTGATCCCATTGCAAATCACACCAGGAACGGGGAATGCCTGTTCAACATGATGTGAGTGACGATGTTTCTTTCAGATCTAAGTGGAATGACCAAGACCCTCTCGGGAAGAACAAAGCGGAAAGTGCTATTACGGCAATAGTTATCAAGTATTGGTGTAGAAAGAAACGCTTCATGGATGCAGCATGCTAAATGACGCTTATTATATTCTAAATGCGAGCATAACACAAGAAGCGAAAAGTACTCTGCAACACAAAACTAGGTCTGTACCGGAGTCATGGTCTAAGATTCCTTCTTGGAAGCAGCGGCGGCAGCGGCAACTCTCCTCTTCTTAGCCATGGTGTTGAAGAAAGTTCCAAGGCAGAACCCAACCAAGCTGAAGAAAGGCGCCCATGCCTCTTTGGGTACGAACAAGGTTGCAATGGTGATCAAGACCGGGTGCATGGCGCACATAGCTTTTGTCATGGGCACCAAACCGGCGCGAACTGCAGCTCGAGCCTGTTCAGTTGTGCGCGCGCCAGCAATGACGGCCATTGATGCAAGATAGACAGTATTTTGGATGGGGAAGAACTGTAGTAAGTCAGGTAAGTGGCTGGTAGTTATTGGCGGCGACAAGATAATCTACATACTAAGAGCATAGTGATGAGGTTTTGTAAGACTACTCGTCCTGGGAGACTTCGTTGTAGAGTCGTGTTGAGAAAGTGGGTCAGTGGTGCCGCGATACACGCACCATAAAACGCCATTTGGGGGACACGGGCAGTAATTGTTGGGCCGTGGCCAGGGAGCCCGTAGGCAAACCACGATGCTGTAATCTCGGTCAAGGCTGACAAAGACCCTTGAGTGAGCATCTTTGTCCTCAGTGGCTTTGATTGCAATTGTTTGAGATATGCCTGTATTGGAAGTGTCAGCTTTATCTACAGAGATACGAAGTACTCAAAGCATACACCCAGCAGCGCCTTGGCGTCAATTGTAGATTTGCCATTTGGCGAGTTCGTTAGAGATGACATTTTGTTGCCGTGGCGCGACTTGTCTCCGGGGCGCAAGTGGGTGTGAGGCTGGATAAGATAGAGGCAGTTGATGAGAAGTGTGAAGTTGTCCTTGTTTGATGACGGATAGGAGAAAATTAATGATGCCTGAGGCTGAACATTGTCCCTGATTAGCCGTGCACATCAGCCGGCGCCTCGGTCCCAGCTCCCCAGTCCCGCTTCCCCCTCTTATCGGAAGATTACTGGGGAATAACAGAAGAAACATAGTTATTTCCAGCTAACCTAGACCTGAAATTTAAACCATAAATGCTGGAAACATCGCAAGGCCTTATTAAAATACTTACTACTAAGCTGAAATCTTTAAGCTTTTCATATACATATAAAGATATTTCTATATTGCTGAAGTCCAAATAGGTGCAGAAACGGCAACGAGAAAGAGGCGATTAATCAACAACGTTAGGGGCTTGATCTTTGGCTTTAGTAAAAGCGATTTAAATAGCTAAGTAGATAAATACGTCGACAAACGCGTGTATATTTAGGCCCGCTAGGAAACTGTTGTGCAATGGCAAAGCCCGTAGACTCGCTAACATGTCGCCATTGGTTCTTAGTTTAAGAATTTCTGCGTCTCTTGAATTATAGTGCACAGCATCTGGTGTCAAGTAACTACTTGGCAATCATTCTGTTTGAGTCCAGACGAACCTCTCCAACTGCAAGGATCAGGAAATCGGGGTAGATACCACATCTGGACTAGCCGTCGCACAGGAACGTGACATGCTTACTGTTCAAGGCGTTGGTCTAAGAAACGTGGTGCCCATGAAGAACCCAGGTGAGTACGGTATGCCGATCTTCCTTCGCCACCTATCAGAATGCTGTCCAGTCTTGTTAGCTAACCTCCGGGAGTAAGAGTGCAGTAGACCTCAATATAAGGTATAGAGATAAACTCAGTAAGAGGTATCTTAATCTTATGCTAAGTTACCTGAATCTTGTCATCAGTTAGGAACTTAGTTCCGAATTTCCGAATTCTCTTCCCTTCCCCAAGCCACTTATTCCGAATGCACTGGCTTAGCTACCCCTCATTACAGTGGTCACGCAGGAGCAGCGTTGTTCAGAATGGGGGGTGACATTAAGATTTGCTCATCAACAATACGTAGACAAACACTGGCATACCACAAACCCCACAGCAACGGACATACATACTGCCGGCATTGGTCCTTTCGCTTAATGACCGACCAATTACTAAACCATGCGCCACCAAATGCACTATCATGCCGATTTGCCGGGTGGCACGCCAGTAGCCAATATGAGGGTCGAGACCACGCGGGAAGAGTTGGAGTCTCCCCACGATTGGTGGGCATTACGCATGCTTCCCCATGGGGGAGCCAGGGTGCGGGGAAGAGGCTTCCCTCACACGGATTACCGGCATCCTAGACCAGCAAATATCAGGAACTGATTACATCTGGTTGGCTTGCTATAACCAAGGTTATCTTAAATGGGAGCTGTCTAGCTCACCCCCAGGTGAGTCGTGAGGGGAAAGTAGCTCTGAAAGTCGGTAAAAGCATCGGCAGTTACATCGCTTCCTTATTTAATATGCAAGGCTTGCATATATGTGAGTAGATGTTAAATACAGCATGTCAGCAGTCTGATCCTGGTTTAACAGCCTACCGACATAGCAGTGAAAGAACGGGGACAGCAGTATCATCATGGAGATGAATTCCAATAATGAGGTACATCATTCACAAACATCGATCGCAGCTTGCATGCTAATGGAGATCGCA
Source organism: Fusarium sp. Na10 (assembly GCA_002234255.1). NCBI lineage: Eukaryota > Fungi > Ascomycota > Sordariomycetes > Hypocreales > Nectriaceae > Fusarium > Fusarium sp. Na10. The sequence goes on along the minus strand of NJCS01000303.1, from coordinate 145,579 downwards.
GGAGATCCATGCCATTGAGGCAGAGCTCCATACGGAGATTCTCCCTGGCACAGAGATTATGAGAGATGTCGCTTCGCATCATTTTGTCAAGGATCGCTCGGGCTCCAATCGTGTCCTTATTCCGCAACCTTCAGACGACCCAGCGGACCCTCTCAATTGGTCACTCAAGTGGAAAATGCTAGCTATCACTGGAGCCAGCATGACCTCTTTCTTCCAAGGATTTGGGCCACTTGCTCTTGCACCTATGTTTGGAGATTACATTGAAGCATTTCACAGCACTCTAGCAGATGTTGTGCAGTTCACTGGAGTCTGTATCCTGGTTCTTGGTTTCAGCAACTTCATATGGTACGTTGGTGGCACTCAAGTCGAGAGGACCTTTTTCAAGCTGGGACAAATCACTAAGAAATGTCAACAGGGTTCCATTAAGCACTTCATTCGGCAGGAGACCGGTATACATTGTGTCTAACCTGATCTGCTTGGCCTCTATGATTTGGAGAGCTCGTGCGCAGACGTATGGCAGTTTCATGGGAGCTTGTGTGTGCGTATTTAGCAGCAACAGTTGGCATGACAATTTCTGACTATGATACAGGCTGAATGGTATTGGCGCTGGTCCGGCAGAGTCAATCCAACCTGCCGTCATTGCTGGTAGGCCATCACACTGAACATGTTGAGGTGTCTGTATCTAACTGCTTGCTAGACATCTTCTTCTTACACGACAGAGGCAAGTGGAACACCTTATACTGGGTCGTATACATGGGTTCCCTGATGATTGGCCCCATCATCGGCGGCTCCATGGCTCTCCACGTTGGCTGGCGCAACTTCTGGTGGTTCAACGTGGCCCTAGGTGCAGTTGTGGTGATCTACACCATCTTCCTATTCCCAGAGACCAAGTTTGTCTTTCACATCCCCTTGAACCCGCTGAATCATAACTAACAACGATCAGGTGGCACCGCCCTCATCCGAATGAGATCATCGAGCAAACCCGAGCGAACGAGAAGATGGAGGGTTCGGCCAATGCTAGCCACGCCGAGGCCTCCAGACCTAATAGTGATGGCATAACAGAGCAAGCTATCAGCGCCGAAAAAGAGGGAACATCTCCGGAAGGATTTGCGGATCTATCGACAAGCGAGACGGCTGCAAGAGATCCATATCTCGGGCGAGGAAAACCTGCAAAGTGGCAGTTCCGGTTCTACCAACCCAACCCACATCCCTTCAAGGCTATCCTTTTGGACCTATGGATCCCCTGGAAATTGTTCGCATTTCCCATCGTTCAATTTGCCAGCTTCGTCGTCTCTTGGAGCTGCTCTTCTTTCCTCACCATTAATCTAACCCAAAGCCAAGTCCTTGCCGCGCCGCCTTACAACTTCTCTACCCAGACCATCGGCTTTACCAATTTTGCTATCTTTGCTGGAGCCTTGATCGGCCTTGCGACTGGTGGTCCCCTTTCTGACTGGGTGGCTGCCAAGCTCACTGCAAGGAACAACGGTGTTCGTGAGCCTGAGATGAGATTGGTTGCCATGATACCGTTCGTTCTTATTATGTACATTGGCAATATCATCGTCTCGGTTGGGTATGAGAACCACTGGCCTTGGGAAGTCATTGTGCTCATTGGATATTCTTGCGCCGGCATCCAAGTTGCAGCCCTTCCCAGCATCTCAAGCACATATGCTGTTGATAGTTACAAGCCTGTTGCTGGCAGCTTGTTTGTCAGCATCACAGTCAACAAAAATGTCTGGGGTTATGGATTTAGTAAATTCATTACGCCTTGGAGTATGAAGGCTGGGTAAGTCATCTACCAGTTTCTTTAATCGAACTGTTACTAATTCTTGCAGATTTATCCCACCTATCATGACCAACGGAAGCTTGGTTTTCCTCTGGTGTCTGTTTGGGGTTGTGTTCTACTACTACGGCAAGACATTCCGTCGTTGGACCAGGAACAGCAGTGTCCATAGGCTTTAGTTCTTTAGCAGACCTTGTAATATTATTTAATAGGCATACTATTTAAGTAATAATAACTAAATAAGGCTTTCAGACCCTATATATCTTGAAAATCCTTTTATATGCATGTTTAATTAAGAGACAGCATATGGATCGATGCCTCTCTGCGATTCCCTGTGCAGTGAAATGAGCGATCCAGTTAGGCAGTTGAATCTAATAGACCTAACTTAGCCACTCCTGAAACTAGACCAATAAAAACCCTCAAAGCGCCGGACAGCAGATTATCGTTACCATCTTACCTAAGCTCGATTCCCCTTATCTAATATAAGCCACTAACATAAATTAGTCTCACCTCAGCCATTTCATCTTCGCCAATTCAGGGTCTCTCGAAACCTCATTTAAATACATTACCAGATAAACAAGCACTCCGATTATACAATGAGGCAAAAGCACTTTTCGGAGAGAAGCAAGACAGGATGCATGACTTGTAGGCAACGACATATGCGATGCGATGAAGACCGCCCAAATTGGTACGTTATCTCTCTTCCCCTTGGGTCTTAGGGTGGTTGGGCATTGGTTATGGTTTACAAATCTTACATCCGATCCAACGCTCACAGCCTTTAATAGAAATTTTAAATTTAATCTTTTATATTAGCTTCAATTGCACGAGTGCATCTCATGTATGCATTTACGAGCCTACAAAAATCCCCAGGCGAGAAAAAACGGCCTCAAAACAACCGGGTGAAATCGCACCTTGGTGAATACATCAACACGGCACCTCGTTGCAGATAGCGAGCGTAGTGACTGCAGAAACGTCTAAAAGGTCGAGAGGTAGTCACTTGTCGGCGCACCTACCTTCGACACTGGGTACACTCTACGTGTTTCCGATTAAGATGCCGCTCAAGTCCAAACATCTGCTGCAGTATTGTGAGTACTAAATACCGCCATTTGCCGATCTCACGCTCTCTGTGTTTCTAAATACCTTTCCCTAGTCTCTCAGCTCCTGCCTGTTTCCGATAAATTGCTACAGTGTTCTTCGAGTAAAAGGTAAGACAGAGGCTGTTAAGAAAGATCTAAGATACGTTGTGCTTATGTGATATCAGCATAGCAACTGCAATAAATAGCCCATGTGGCCTGCGAAATATCCTTATGATTGCCGCATTTCGACACGCATGGAACTACAGCCGTCTGGGCACTTTTAAGCAGACATTTCTATACCATAAAGCGCAGACCATGCGCTTAGTGAATGAACAGCTGCGCCCTTCCGCTTTCGTCCCATTTTGCGCAGATCATATTATCACGCTCTGTTTTTCGGAGGTTCGAACTATCCTTAAGTTCATCGCAAGGGACGATTTAAATAACGTGGTTGCAGTGCACCTTTGGCAATTTTGAGGCTGCCGATACGCATCTTATGGGGATGTTGTCGTATATGGAGACTCGGGGAAACCCCAAGTACGAGCAAGAAGCAATTGCCCATGAACTTTGCGACCGGTATTTCATCGTGTAAGTGAGGAATTAAAGATCCATGGCAGGTTCTGATTTGTTTCACAGCGCATATAACATGATTCAAGGTCTTAAGAGCAGGGTGGACGATTACCTTGCGTCACCTGCTGGCGCCGCATATAACTCTCGGTGTCAACTAAGTCCTCAAGAGCTAGAACAACTTATTCCTGAATGGCATTCATATGAAGCGAATGGCGCTGGACTATGCCTTGAGGCGATGAGCCTCCTTCCCAGCTTTTTCGCTTCATCAGCGGCATGCCCGAAGCTTAACCCTGTCAACCCATCCAGCGTCATTAGTTGACTCAAAGGCATCACTCGTATTTTTGAGATGAGAAGCTCTTGCAAGCGCGGTATCTCACATGATGCCTCGCCATATGAGCTCTGGGACCATGGAGACCCTTCCAGGCTTTTTTCTGCAGTCGTTGAAGCTCATATCGAGTCATGCTCACCAGCGTCCGCTGTCACCAGTGGACCTCGTGCGTGTCTGCAGTCTTCATGGACTGGGATCATCGTCACGTCAGGAATGTATCTGAACAGTGTATTGGGTGTTTGGATTTCCGGGCAACCTGAACAACATCAGTTGCTCCACTACATCCTGCGGTCTAGCTTCCAGGATCTAAAGACATGTTTCGCAGGAAAAGATGTGCACAGCTCTTTGTCGAGGGATCTAATATTCTGGAAATTGTTTGTTTCGGCCTTTCATCTTGCTTGTGCTAGGTTAGAATGGTACAATGCATGGATTGATAGCCTGAACCTCGAGTTCAAACGCATGATACAGGTTATTGCAAGGGAAATGAATATGCTGTCATGGCAAGACGCAAGGACTAGGCTTGCTCAAATAGTTCGGCCAGCGGACTTTGACCGGGAAGATCTGGCGAAGGCTTTGTGGGACGAGACAATGGTGTACCAAGTTGGGGGACTATGAAAATGGTATCGAGTCTTGATGTTGAGGAATGGCGATTCTTAACAAGCCTTTTTAAATGTAAATAAGTAGTTTTTCTTCTTATTGATATAAATAGCAGGTTTACGTTTGGGTCTAAGATATTATACAGCTATCAATAAGAGCTCAGAGAAGAAACCTCTTAGCAAGCCAGAGAGAACGAGGTGAAGATGTCTCTTGTAAGGCCAATCGAACCAAGAGTAACAAGGTCTTTATATTCCAGATCAGCATTATCAATATCTAGACTTCTCAAGATTAGGATTTCCATTCATTCATGGTAATCATCATGCTTATTCCCGACGACAACACTCTAGACATTTGCCTGATCGTACTGACCCAATCTAAAGCTCACCAACTATACTATGTCTAGAATTTATTCTCATTGAAGCTAAAGATCAGTTACTCGTCGCAGATACAATAGCCAGAGGGTGGGCAGCATGTAGTCTTGTCTAGATGATGCGCCTTCTTCTTGGCTTTGTAGGTGCGACTTCTACCGTGGCTAACTGAAACAGCCTTGGGATTCTGAATAATATGTTTTCGCATCTTGATGGACATGGGAATATCTAATAATATCTGGATGAAAATTAATTTAGCAACGTTACATGGCTAGCGCTATACCGCTTCTGGACGGTTAGACGGCTAGTGTTTAGCGCCATTATCGGTTTGGGGGCCGCTGAGTTGGTCTACATCTCTTACAGCCAATGACTCCAGCTTCCGCCCTGTTCTCTTACATGGTTGGAATTGGGTGACATCTGAAGTCTCTCTGATACGCTGGAGATGTCAGCCGTTGACGAAAATCCTGCTTCCTGCTGAAAGGCATTTAGTAGCTTGAGGGCAGTGCTGCTGAGAGGCGGTATTGAAACCGCATAAAGTTGTGTCTGAGGAGAGACCAGTGATTTTAACCACTCTCAACTATTATAACTTTCAACATGGTAAACATCACTTGCGCCGCTCGAGAGGCCATTTTGGCATATAGTGGTCTTATCGCCCTTGGTGGAGATTACACCTACCCTCTTTCTGACCTTTCTCTCAAAGTCTCGTCCTTTTTCCTCCCAAATTACGCTTCCTTTACTCTGGGAAAACCCAACATATCACCGAATCAATCTGTGGTTGCTGAGAACTTCGCTCTTCTGTATACTGATTGGAGGGACAATGACCCAGGCACGCAAGTGACTGTGGGCGATTATCGCGTCGAAGTGGTATCGAATGAATCTGCCGTGTGTTGGTTGACCTACTATATCTCACCAGATGACGAAAGATTGGAGGGGTGGGAGTGGACCAATGTTTACGGGTTTCGAATTTGGAAAGGGTTGGCTAATGGGCTGAGTGGTGGTTGGGAATTTGCTATTGGAGATGAGGAGCATCAGCAATACGAGGCAAGGTTTGGAAAGTAGTCGCGCAAAATCAGCTCATGCATGCATCGATCAAACTTGGCAAGTGCTAGATCGGCTTTGACAGTGTGTTCTACTTTTGTTTGCCTGGAACTGTCCTGTAATAAAGTGTCATCTCATAGTGAATCAAAGCAACCCTGGCCTCTAAACCCAGCGTCTTGAGGTGTAGAGCGGCTGGCTTGTCCCTCTTGGAGGCAGATCAGACTATTTCAGGACAGATAGGCGGCTAGTTCATTAACGCTTATTTCTTTCTGGTAATTTCAAGGCAGGCTGGCAGGATATGATTATGATTGGATTCACGTGTTTCACCACTACGAAGAACTTTTGTTTAATGCCCAACAAATCACGTACTTATAAACACAAGCCCAAATCTTCATTGATACTACGGTACCTGTGTCCCTGACCCTAAAGGCTATGTGATGTCATAGCCTAGAGGCTTTTTAACCATACCAACACCGCTAAATGGTCAAATTCTTCTCTTGCTTCTTACGTTTCTTACATGATCTTCTGGATCCCCTCTTTTAGGGCAAAGCAATTGCTTCCACCATTCATTTCCAAGCGTCTATCCTATAAGTGGTCTCACTTTCACTATGAAGTTTGATAGACTGTTTCTTTCGCTATATCTACTCAACACAACATTGGCACAAACCTGCTACTTTCCAAATGGAAATAAGGCACCCAAGCAGTACAAGCCATGCAGTTTTAGCAACACAACCTACTCCACTTGCTGCTCAACAGATCAAGATGATCGATGTTTGCTCAATGGCTTGTGTTCGTGGTCTGATCACTACGACTATCGAGCTGCCTGTGCAAGCGACGATTGGAGTGGATGCCAAAAGATATGCCCCATGAGTCAGCGACTGTACCCTCCGAAGCTCTCGACATTTAACTAATCAGGCTCCTAGAGAAAAACAATACATGGGTTCAAGTCAAAGAGTGCGCGTCGAATGAGTACTGCTGCAACTTGGATCAAGACAATGATTGCTGTAAAAACAATTCGGATCGCTTTTCGCTGCGAGCTCCTCCTCTCCATGCTGATCAAAAGAAGCCAGGAACGCCTGCTGGCGTTATAGCTGGCGCAGTAGTTGGAGCAGTTATTGCCATTATTATCCTTACTGGTCTGGGATTTTGGTTCATTCGCCGAAAGAGACAAGGGAGAAGTGATCACAACACGAGTATGACTGATCAAGGAAATGAGCACCCTCCAAAATATAGCCCCACATCTGGTGAAGCGATTATGGAAGTTGATGCAGGTCCGGAAACTGTCTTAGTGGAATCTGATGCGCAGCCTATACAGCCAAGGGTTCTCCATGAGCTGCCAGCTTAAGTCATAGTATCAAGTTACGACATGAGTCATAACAAGGGGCTTATACAGACTACTGAGATATAGATGAGACCTCTCAAAATATTTGCCCTTAAGTTGACAAAGCGAAGCAGTAAATAATTATATTATCTTAAAAGACTAATCACCCTTGGAACCTAGTGCTTGAATGGCATCTCTTTCCCTATTGCTATAACTCCTTCTTGGAGATCTATTATATAAGGTGCCTCCATGAACGAGGGAGGGTATGTGATTTGCATAGAGGAGCTTTCATATACTCTTCTCGAATGCTGGATTAAAGGCATTGAAAAGTGGCAAGAAACTGTTTAAAGTGAGAACCGCCAATTATCACCTTCGACTGCTGCTTCAACTTGTCCTTCTTTTAACTGTCCCTTAGCCGCAAGTTTCTTGTTAAGCCATAGATACTGCATATTGGACACAATCGCAAACACCAACGCAATGGATGCAAGCGTGAGGATAACTGTAAAGCCTGTCCTATACAATGGCGCATCATGTGCCTGGAAGATCTGAGCACCTGCGAGACCAGCTGCGTTGGCAGTCATGATAAGGAGAGCCATGGTGATGGACCGTTCTGCTAGGTTCCGAATGTTGACAGCAAGCCACGAACCGTTCAAAGGATGGGCAGCAGATCCCCAGATCGTACTAAAGACGAGGATGCCATACTTGAGATCGCGATTGGTGCTTGTGACCAATTGTCTAGTCGCGAGACAGAAAGCGAAACTCAGGACAGTAGCGATAAGAATCAGAAAGCCTCGCCTCTGAGTCTTGTCTGCAATCCACCCAAACGATAGATTTAGCACAATGACAATCTAACCGCCAACAGATGATAGTGCGTTGGCTTGGAGGCGATCGTAGCCGTAGCTTGCAATGATGGACGGTTGATATGTTCCGAGTGGTGAGATAATAGCGATGCAGCAGAAGGACACGGTCAGCTGGGGATAAATGCACCACCTAGAGAACGCGGCCTTGATGTCAACCCACTGGATATATTTGTGTCGTTGGCCTTGGGTGGGATTGTCGATGGTAACGCGGTGGGTGAGGATGTGGACTTCTCGGGGTGTGAAGTACAAGTGGCCAAAAATGTTTGACGGGCTTGCAGGAGAGTTTGGCATGAGGCAGGCGAAAACAACACCGACCACTATTGTGATGATTCCCTCTAGGAGGAACATCCACTGCCAGCCAGACAGACCAGATATACCCCTCATCTGGAGGATACCATAGGCAATGAGACCACTTGCCGCTGAAGCAATCATGTTGCCGAGGAAGAAGGCAGTGAAACGTCTGCTAGTCTCATTGCGTTTGTACCACTGCGTCAGAGTGTACAAGCCAGCAGGAATAAAGCCGGCTTCCAAAAGGCCAAGCAGCAGTCTAGTAGCATAATAAGCGCCGACGCCTTTCCCTTTGATGAATGCTTGAAATGTAGCGACCAAGCCCCAGCAAAGGATCTGGCAGCTGATCCACTTCTGAGGGCCCAATCGATACAGAACAAGGTTACTCGGCAGCTCTAGCAGTACGATTCCCAAGCTGAGGAGTTGGTTTCCGACGTTGAACTGGTATTGAGTGATGCCCACTTCAGGGAGGAAGAAGTCTGTGAGGGCGTTGCCGATGTTCCCGCGGTCGAGCTGCAAAACGAAAAAGCCAGCGATAAGCAGAGGCATGATGAGTAGATCCAGCTTGCGAACAAGAGCACGTTCTTCGGCTTCAGACCAATCAATGAGGGACTGCTGCTCAGCGATATTGGAGTCATCATCTCGACCTAAATTGTGGTCATCCACGGTGGATGGAAGCGACTCCTTCTCAATCATCATGTTGGAGGGTGTAATTGGTAAGAGAAATTAATTCTGGGTGCTGGAGCAACAGTATTCTACAGTCGTTCATGGCACAAGACAGAGAGCGCAGGATATATAACTCTTGCAACAGCTTCATTTACATTTCGCAATCAAGACGAGGCATTTCGCAATACTCCAACTTTCAGTCTATTGCAACTACGTGTTGGCGAACTCCCCGAGCAGCTGGACAAAACGTTCTGTAATACCCTGCATTGATGGAAGTCGCTGCGTTGTCGAATCGAGCCAACCAATGAGGCCATGAACCGAGCGACAACCCGGTCTTTGTGGCTCGCTTAGCGTTGTCATGGATGAGGGCTAGCTCCGATGTGTCAGACGCCATCGACATGTGAATCTTGCGTGCTTGGAAAATATTGAATCTGGGACCAATGGAAGCATCATCCGAGGCACACCAAAACCTGGAGTTGGTTAGTGAGTGGGGGCGTTGTCTTGACAGTTACATCTACGGATACAACCAACTCCTTCCTCCGTACTCCCCGACAAATATCTCAAAATGCCTGTTTGCCGGCCTCAGTGGGGGCCCCGTGGCAGACGGCGATACCAGTCGTAGTACGTGTTGATTGCTTACATATATAAAATACCTCCTTGTTCTGATTCAGCAGTAGAGATAGTCGACCCCAATCCCTCTACACGCGCCCTTGAACTCCCCTACATTCCGATTCTACTCTGCAATCATGGTTGTTGCAAAAAGGCCCAACTTCCTTATCATCGTTGCCGATGACCTTGGCTTCAGTGATGTAAAGCCATATGGTTCCGAGATAGACACCCCTGTCTTGGACCGCCTCTCCAAAGATGGCATACGCATGACCAACTTCCATACCGCCCAGGCGTGCTCACCCACGCGAGCAATGCTTCTCTCTGGGACAGACAATCACATCGCCGGACTTGGTCAGATGGCCGAATTTGCCGAGATGAAGAAGAACCTCACTGGCAAGTATCCTGACTACGTCGACAAGCCTGGCTACGAAGGCTACCTCAACTGGAAAGTGGCTGCTCTGCCTGAGATTCTTTCCGACGCAGGATACTTAACTCTCATGTCAGGAAAGTGGCATCTGGGTATGACTCCTGACGTGTCACCAAGTGCAAGAGGCTTCAAGAAGAGTTTTGGTTTCTTGCCTGGTTGTGGCAACCACTTCAACTACGAACCGCAATTCGAGGCTGACCAAGATACTATGCTGTTGACCTCGGATGGATTCTGGATGGAGAACCAAAGTCCAGTGGATAGAAAGAAAGACCTACCTGAGGACTTTTACTCTACCAATTTCTTTACCGATAAGCTGGTTGAAATGTTGAGCAACAGAACCGAAGAAGAAAAGGAGCAGCCCTTCTTTTCATACTTGGCTTATACGGCGCCACATTGGCCAATGCAGGCACCACAAGATGTCATAGACAAATACAGTAAGCTCTCAGTGCATGCCACCAAGCTTCGATACTGATGACTCCAGGCGGAAAATACGACAGCGGCCCCGACCAGCTCAGACTAGACAGACTGGCCAGATTGAAAGAGCTGGGTCTTGTGCCAGCTGATGTCGAAGCAGCTCCTCCTGTTGGCTTCGAAGCTGGTGTGAAGTGGGAAGACCTCACTGATCACGAGCGAGCTGTATCGGCGAGGAAAATGGAGGTTTATGCAGCAATGGTTGACCTCCTTGACCAGAATATTGGGAGAGTTGTCGATGCACTTGAAGCATCTGGTGAACTTGACAACACTTTCATCTTGTTCATGTCAGATAATGGAGCAGAAGGCTCTACTTTGGAAGCTGCACCTGTTGGTCACCCTTATTCATGAATCCGGAAGTTAAAACTGACTGTGGTGCTCAGCTCTTATCGTCGTTCAATACGCTTGGTGAACTTATAGCTGCACACTATGACAATAGTCTCGAGAACATTGGAAAACCCGATTCGTACGTCTGGTATGGCTCGCGGTGGGCATGCGCTGCTACTGCGCCTTCTCGAGGGTTCAAGGGATGGTCAACTGAGGGCGGCATTCGCTGTCCTTGCCTTATACGCTTCCCTCCAATCTCTTCGGCCCCCGAGACTATTTCCCATACCTTCACAACCGTAATGGATATACTTCCCACCATCCTTGATCTTGCACAAGTGCAGCACCCAGGGAAAAGATTCAGAGGCCGAGAAGTTGTCGTTCCCCGAGGAAAGTCATGGGTCAGCCATCTCTCATCTCCCACAGAGCATCCAAACGTTCATCAAGATGCGGATCATATACATGGCTGGGAGTTGTTTGGTAATCGTGCCATACGTAGGGGAAATTGGAAGGCAGTCTTGTTGGCAAAGCAAGGCGGCGACAATTGGGAGCTATTTGACGTGGAGAAGGATCCAGCTGAACAAAATGATCTGTCAAAGAAGAGGCCTGAAATTTTGGAAGAAATGTTGGTGCATTGGGCTACGTACGTTGCCGAGACGGGGCTAGTGGAAGACGCGTTCTGAGGGAACGATTGCGTGATTGAGGTCCACAGTGGTGTTGAGGACTGTGGACCAGATCCCTTATCACCGCCCAACTTAGAGTAGTATTTCATTTCAATTACCTGCTGATTCCATGTAAAATCGTCCAAATGACCTATAAAAAGACACGCACTGGTTGCCTGCAGTGCAAGACGAGAAAAGTCAAGGTGATAAACAACGTTGCCTGACCAAGTTGAACAATCGCTCACAGCCATTGTAGTGTGACGAAGCGATTCCATGTACAGCCTGCGTCCGTCGTAGTTCGACATGTAGCCTTACAACCCAAGAAAGGTCATCTCGAAGCAGGACGCAATCGCCACCAAACAAGGCTCTGGAACCAACCACCGACATCACTCATTTCCAACGAATAGCCCCATCTCCAACATATGGCTTGACTGCACATGATAGAGAGCTGCTATGTCACTGGCACCAAGTTGCTCACAAGGCCATTGTTCATCAACGAGGATCAGAAGATCTCTGGCAGCACGAAGTAATTCACCTTGCATTAGATCATCCAGTTATCCTGAACCTCGTATTGGCTATATCCTCATTCGAACAAGCGCACACTGCCCATCTATCACTGCCAAACGCGCCAGGAGATCGAATACGACGGGACATTTACGCTTCTCTAGGACTCAAATATTCTCAGGCCGCCGCAGGGATGATGAGACACGCAGTAGCGAAGGCCAATACCGCTAACGGCCCTCTGTGTCATCTTGCCTCTGTTCTCATGATGATCAACTCCTATGCCCAGGGCTCAGTTAAAGAACTTCTACGGGCGAAAGACGAGCCTTCTACCATGCTAAGCGACCTGCTCGTCACTTGCAGGCTGACGAGAGGAGTCAGGGCTATCGCGGAAACATATGGCGTCATAAGGCCAGATCGTCACGAGCTTATACTCTTTGTCTCCGAGGGCGAACCGCCAGACCATGGGCCCCTCGATCCCGTTCTCAATATGCTTGATGCTTTGACATTTTTAGAACAGGTTGAGGATCTGAACATTAAACAAATTTGCCAGGACGCTTTAGATCTGATGAAATGGCTCATAAGAAAAGCGCAAACGTCAGAATGGTGCCCAGCACATCGAGCATCGTTGCAATGGATTTGCTTAGTTGGGAAAGACTTTATGAGACTTGTTGAAGATAATGAGCCTGCAGCTCTTGTGTTGCTCTCGTATGGCTGCTTCCTGGATAATGGAAATAGTGGTAATAACTTTGCAACCAGAGGGTGGAGAGAAGGTGTTTGTGCTGAGATTAGAAAGACTATTGGTTCGGACTGGTCATGGGCAATTCCAGTATAGTATTATAACCATCGTTAGGAAATGCGTTTATTAGACCTCCTGAAATAATCTCATTTGATGTTATACGTTGCAATTGTCTTTCATGTGAGCCTGAACGAACTGACGATCTAGGTTACATCTTTGTATTTAGCTCTTGGCTTAGAAAGGAGCATACCGTTTAGCCTGAAGGGAGTCAGTCATCGGGATACTAACTTTTCAGCCAAGACCAGGATACCAGGCAACAGCGAGGGCAATGAGTATCTTGCCCGTATGTATTTATTGCTGTGCTTTACTACTGTGCACTGAGGGCTGAAGCCTCTTTTAACCTCCTACAAGCTTATCGCAGTTTAGCCTGAAGGACAGCTAACCTTACCAGTTTGAACTCTCTCTTAATTATACAACCTTCATTATGGATCTGATTTACATCACACCGATAACATTTGCTAGGCGCCAAGTACTAAGGAGGCTGGAGCTGAGACCCTTGATTGGATCTGCCGAAATACACTGACACAACTACCTGTATTCTTCCAGACTTACAGAGTACATCCCAGAATACAACATTTAAGTCATCCTTTAGCAAAGAACTGCAATATTGTATCAAGTGGAGTATAAATATTCCACGAATTATCAGCAGTAGACCCATAATGAGACTGTTATTTATAATCCATGCTCAGCTTGCAGCAAGTTCCTTAATGCCAAGTAAAGTGGCGCAACAAATTGCAATAGTATAACAATATTTTAGCAATAAGTTAGTCATCAATAGCCTCTTGGGTTTATTTAATTTCTCAGCTACACATTCGATCTCAATCAAACTGTTAAGAAGAACTTAATTCCCTCTTTGAAAAGTGCCTCCACCTTCTCTTCCGCACCCTTCCCCCAATTTTTGAGAATTCGTTGGGCCACGGCCACGTCCACTCTCTTCACCATGCGTATTTTGACGCAGTCTCTCATTGTTGCGTTGCTTTCGACACAGGCAGGTCTTGTCTATGCAGGGCCATGCAACCCATCGGGAACCATAGTAACGACCATGCCCATTCACACCACTGCAATTGCAAAATCTTCAACTGCCACGACCGCCGGCGAGCCATCAACAACCGCACCCGCCGGAGTATCAACTTCCACCACAGTATCCGAGCTGTCAATAACCGTGACACTTAATGAACCATCGACAACTAAATCGCTTTCCGAAGTCTTGACCTCAACTGGTCTTCCTGATAGCACGACGACGACGACATCGATCGATATCCCGTTGGGAACGACTTTGACTGCTATTTATGTTGAAGATGGCTCTGAAGTCAACGCATTTCTTCCCATGGATGATGATGACTATGAAAATGGCTACATTATTAGCGATCCGAATGCGAAGTCAGCTGGTGCCCTTTTTGGTCTGGACCCCGAAACCTCTCGACTCTACGCCGTCTTTCCCAGTGGCGAAAAGCTCTATGCCGTGAGCTGTACACAGTGTAGCAACTTTGGATTCAGATTTATGAATGAAGAAAGAAGACAATCAGAATACTTTGTGGCTTATGCAAAATGCACAGAGGGCGAAAATAGATATCTGGACTGTATTCCCGATGGTGGACAGGGTTCTTCTTATCCTTATATGTATTTCTACCAAGTTGGAAGCTTTCGCTACTACCAGGCTCGTGACTCTGGGCGCTTCGGTCAGCCAGCAGTTGAGTTTAGACTAGGATAACTGTAGCTGCTTTGGAAATAGTGCATGGACCTTGAGAGACTCAATCAACCTTCTTCAGAGTTTCTCTCATAACTCTTGGTGTAAGCCTGGTTTCTTTTCCATTATCATCAATCTCAAATTCGAAATCATCAACCCCAATGTTACCATAGGTCAACGAGTCAACTCCTCCCCACGACAGGCAACCGCCGCTAAAAGGGCCAACACTTGCCTCTGTCGCGTTTGTCTCAGCCTCTGACGTTGATTCATCTGCAAGGTGAGCTTCAAAGACACCTCTGAAAGAGATTCTCTTGTTTCCTTCCAAGCCCATCGGATACAGCCTTAGCACCGGTATCAAGTCCAGCCCTGGCCATGTAAGCGCAGCCTGCATGGCCAGCACGTCGACGCCAGCCCGAGTCCAGTTCCTTACCACGAGAGTATCGCTCATGGTAACAGTCAGCCGACTCTTGGGGCCCTCGAAAGTGCCAGCGAACCGCGTAACGGCGGCATCACGGGCCGTGTTTTCGGCGGCTGGCAGTAGTGTCTGCGAGAGGAGGTCGGGAAGATAGCTTAGCATGTAAGCACGGTTAGCTCCTGCGATTAGCGCCACGAAGCCAATCTCGTGGTCTGGTGAAAGGACGATAATCGCCGTGTAAAGCCCAATCGCGCCGTTCTTTGTGTAAAGATCAACGACCCGGGTCCCGCTACGGCCGAGGGGGATGTACGTGCGCCGAATCTCCCAAGGCATACCGACAGACATGTGAATGTCCGCGGTGTGGGTAATGGGCTTCATCCAAGAGCGGGTTTCGGAGGGGCTGAGTATAGAAGAGCTGAGGATAGATTGACCTATGCGTGTGAGGTCTGCCGCGGTAGAAAACATGCCGCCATAGCTGTGGAAGGTTACCAATGTGAGGGGTGTAATGAAGGTGATTGCACTTACGGGCTGCCATCTGCTGTGATGATGTTCCACCATGAGAGCTCCTCAGTCTCCGGGATCATGGCGTTTTTTTACTCTTGGGTGCCTCGAGACTTGTTCGCTTCATCGACAGAGGGTCGAGCAGGGAGGATTGGAAAGATTTGTTGAATGGCTTTCTCGTCATGCCCTCGAGAGCATAGGCAAGTATTTGGTACGCGACGTTGGAGTACACCGGGGTGTTTGTAGTGGATGTGATGGGGAAGAAGCTCTGTGCCGTGATGCCCTGGAAGAACTCTGCGAGATATTTATCAGCAAAAGTGTCCAACAATCTGGGCAGGGATATGTACCTTTGCGGGAGCAAGGCTTCAGAGATGGGTCTGACACACTACACTGTGGCTTTTCTTTCTTGCTAAGGATCGGGAGACCATATAACTCGGGACTCTGGTGAGTTGATTCGAGAACGGAACTCATATCGAAGAATCCGACTACATGGTAGTATTAGAAAAGTTGAGTTTGCCTCTTCTCAGGGCGGTACTCACAGTTTCGGCTGATACCAGCCATATGACCGGAAAGCTGCCCAATAGTGACCTCGTCCCACTGCACCTTGCGGGTGGGATCACCCTTGTTCTTCCTGGCCGCAAGAGCGAGCTCAGGAACCCACTTCGTCACCGGATCGTTCATGCGTTTCATCCCAACCTCAGCGAGCAGTGTATAGACAGTAAGAAGCTTGGAAACACTGCCCACGCGGAACACAGTATCCTCGTTGAGAGTCCCTGAAGTTAAGAAGCTTTTCATGGAAGGAGGGACGTATCCATGTTGGAAGAGAGTGTTTGAAGCGGAGAAAGCCTGGATGTAAAAGGTAGTGTTGAACCCCTCAAGAGTGCCATTGCGGTCAAGCTCGTTGAAGGTGGTGTTGAGACGAGCAATGGTATCCGAGAAGCTACTGGACCGGAGTGGATGCTGCACAGGCGGAAAGATGGCACCTAGTAGAGGGCATGGGGTCTCTTGAGCATTGGCCTGCTGCGGCAAGACAGCGAGGCTCAGAGAAAGGGCAAGAGCAAGACAGTTCATAACGAGAGGGAAGAAAACTTGGGGTTAGAATGAGAGGCACAGAAAGAAAAATCTACAAATCGGGTAGCATGATCAACTTATAGGAGAAGGCGCGTGAGCAAGAGCTAATGGACGCGCGTGTATGTGTATGGGATTTCCATTACGCCAAGGCAACGACAGACATGATTTGGCCAAGAGTCGTTCTACAATATGTACCAGACAATCTGAGTGGCTGGCTCGCTCAAGGCACCGCCACTTGAGCTCGTGTAACTGTAATGAAATTTCGGAAACGACGACGGTATAAAAATGGCCAGTCATGCTTATCCTTCCTGTCACAGACAGATGGACAAATGAGCATCGGCTGCTACTGCACCTGTATTGTGATTGGCCAGCTCGTTCATTCTTTGTCCGTTTTAGTACTGATTGAGCACAGATCATTGGGTCTTATCCACCACAGGCAAGGGTCTCACCGTGTCGGGAGGATTGATAATCCGAAATTCATCCAAGCTTAGAACTTTCAATCTCACCCAATTTCCCTTGCCCTACCAGTACCTACTTGGCAGCGAATGATTGCACTTCCAATTTCATGGTTGATACTTCGGTGCAGATAGCTAATCGTTTTACTTCTCTTGGGCTGGTACGTGTTGCTTTAACTGCTACTATCCGCCAGAATCTCTGCAGAAGAAAGACACTACGTGCGGTTCAATTTGCTGGTTGACTCTTGCGTGTGTCATGGTCGACGTTCCCTCCAAAGTGGCCACGGTTGGCACCGGTCAACGACGGCGGGCATATCACCGAAAAGTTAAGATGGGCTGTCAGACTTGCAGGTCAGTTCAGAAAACTCACATGCACGCCATGTCGCTCTTGTGGCGTGTATCCCTTGCTTTATATGCACCCCAGCACTCTAACGTAAGGACTGTACCAGGATTCGCAGGGTAAAATGCGACCAAACCAAGCCTGCTTGTGAGCGCTGTACATCCACCGGCCGCACATGTGACGGGTACACTTCTCCGTCTCCTCCTCCTGCATCGTCATCTCATTCATCATCATCCTCTTCCCCACCATCCCCTCAATCCTTCGACTCCTACAACGCAGCTGCCGATCTCAAGCTCATCCTACCACGACAGAGCCCCCAAGAGGTACGAAGCTACCGTTTCTTTCTTGAAGTCACGGCGCCATCTCTTGCCGGGGCTTTCTACGCCGACTTTTGGCTTACCGAGGTGCCACGCGTCTGCGTGTCCGACTCGGCTATCTGGCACGCCGTGGTCAGCCTTGGGTCTGCCCACGAGGACTATGCGGAGCATGGCCAAGGGTCGCGCAGTGTCTTCGCGCTCAAGCAGTTCAATTCGGCCATTCGTTGTCTCACCGAGTCAACGTCGCCGAGGCATACAGATCGGTGGAGAGCGCTTATTGTCAGCACTATATTTACGTATGTATGCACGATCAAGGGGCTTCACGATCAGACACGGTTACATCTACAGGCTGGATGCAATCTCCTCCGCCAACTCCAGAGTCTTGCTACGAAAAGTAGGACAACCTTGAATCAGGAACAGCTGCCGGAGGTCTCTCAAGAGGAGAGCTGGGTCTCGTCAGTTCCAGTATCCATTGCACCGATACAATCCATCCTGGTCGCCCTTGAGCTGCAGCTAGAAGCACTTGACCATGGCGGCATAACTGAGAGTCCGACCCTGCTGTTGCAAAACAAGACATTTCACGCATGGCGCTACTATACAGCACCACGGTCTACACACCGATCAACGCCAGAGAGTATTAATCAGGCCTACCGCGCTGCTGAGTCTCTCTTCAGCGGACTGATCCTCTTCTCGCAAGAACATGCTAAGCCGCTCGGGAATCTCCAAAGCGGCAAATCCGGACCAGAAGGACTGTCAATGCTGGTAGCGCGACAGGAATCACATACGCGATGCTACAACCAAATAAAGAAAGCAATTAATATCTTCCAGCACGAGGTAGACGCAATGAAGCTGGAGCCGCATACCATACTCCCCTTGCAACTCTTCCAAACCGCGAATCGCCTTGTCCTGATTCAGGATCCCGAGGAACATGACTTGGAGAAGCGCCACAATGACCTTCCAGCCCTGTACAAGTCTATAGTCGATCTCGCCGAGCAGATCATGAACCTCGATCCTGTGAAGACCCGCCGAGTATCCTATACACAGCATCTCTTTCTCGTCGCCCACAGTGGTATCGGACAGTCAACCCGCCGCCGTGCTGTAACCCTGCTCAGGCGACCGCGGCTGGAAGGTGGCTGGGATAGTCTCATCTCTGCAAGCCTCGCAGAGGCCATCATGGACAGGGAGAGGGAGGCGGCGTGTGAGTACCGGCTGGAGCAAGACTTGGATGCAGGGACTGATGGAGGCGAGGAGAAGGAAGGGCAGAAAGAGGAGGAGGAGGTTGATCCAATTTTTCGCATATTTAACATCACATTTGCGTTTACAGGGCCGAGAGAGGCTCGTATCGTGCTGCGGACGTGGCAGGAGAAACTCGAGGATATTGCTGGGAGGAATAGGGTTATACGATGGTAATGATGAATGTATCGAGAACACTACTAATAATCTCATTTATCTCAGTCCTATCTAGTGGTAGGCAGACTTTCAACACTACCAAAAGACAGACACTAAAACCTGGTAACTTGGCTCCGGCATCGAAAGGAGCATGCTAAAAGTCCATCATTGGCCATACACGACCGTGTGCAACGTGTTCATGTTGTCTCCATGAATAACATTTAGATTCAGGCTTCCTTTGCGCCCAAGTCGGCAGTGACACCTGCACCGTCCTTGATGTAAACCTCGTGCTTCTGCTTGGATGTTTTGACAGGATTAGGAGACTTGAAGATGTCATCAATTTCCTCGAGAGACCGGCCCTTGGTCTCAACGAGAGCGAAATACATCATTCCCCATTCCACAAAATGCAAGATGAGGAAAATTGTGTATGTCTTCCAACCGATCTTCTGGAGGGCGACTGGTGTGGCATACGTGTTGATGAAGCCTGAAACACCACTGAAGAAGCCAGAAGCGGCCATGCCCTTTGCTCGAATGTCATTGCGCAGGACTTCGCTTGGGTACAACGACTGCAGAGGCGTCCAGCAGAACGACCAGAAGATACCGTATAAGAAGATCATTGCAATGAATGCGTAACCGGTCGATGTATCGACGTGACCATGAGCTTTGGCTGCGATGACGTTGATTGGGATATAAACGAGGCCCGTCAAGAAGGTACCTGGGAAATGTCAGTCATGATTATACGTGAGATGGATGGAGGTCAACTCACCCCAAAGAAATAGAGGCCTGCGTCCAAACTTCTCAACACCAAATGAACCAGCAACGCCGCTGAAGAACCCGAAAATGACATTGACACCGTTGAGCAGAAGCTGCTGAGAAGAGCTGGTGATGCCAACATTCTCTAGAATGACGGGCATGTAGTAGGTGATGACTGAGCCACCGATGAACTGAGAGAAGATGGCGACCAAGAAGAGTAAGTAAAATCGGTGCAGGTTCTCCCTGTTGTCGAAGAGCATCCGGTAATCCCACCACTTTTGGCTGGCTTCGATTTCTGCCTGGTATTCGATGGATGCACGCATCTCGTCAAGCTCGAGTTTCACAACAGCTGATTCAGGATTCCCATCTCCGTGATACTTGATGAGCACAGCTCGTGCCTGCTCTTCTTTGCCGTGACTCATAAGCCATCTGGGACTTTCCGGGATGAACCAGATGCCGCAAAGGATGATAGTTGCGGGGACGACTTGAATAATGATGGGGATCCTCCAGGACCAATTCGAAGTTAATCGTCCTGTTCCATAGGCAGTCCATGTAGATGCTGTCATCATGTCAGTTCAAGAACCGTAAGCTTTTTTCTGTAACCGAAACTTACTAAGTGATCCGACATACCAACCGCCAACATTGTACAGGCCAGCCAGAGTTCCGCGCCAAGAAGGGTAGGCCATCTCAACGAGATAGATAGGAGATGCAGTTACTGCGATGGTGCAGCCGAAACCGAGAAACAACCTCCCCGCCATGAATGTCCCTACATTCTGGGCTGCCGCCTGGATCACAGTGCCAACGATGACAAAGACTGATCCGGTAAGCATGCCAAACTTTCGTCCAAACATGTCGGCAGCAGGAGCGGCAACAAGACAGCCGAGGATGTTTCCGACGCTGTAGAGAGCAAAGACAGCCCCAATCGAAGAACCTTGCATTTCTGTACCGAAGAACTTATGGAAAGGATCCATAGCGTTAATAGATGACATGATAGTTCCATCAAAGCCATTACCGCAATTATCTGTCAATAGTCAATAACTGTAGGGTATGTGCGTACTGTCATGAGGCTGCTTACTCAACGTGACAAGAGCAATAATCGCATAGAGCTTGAGGATGGACGTGGCTCGCGGAGAGAGGTTATCCTTTGCAATGGCATCACTGTAGGCAACATTCTCGACTTTTGCTGTCTTGGATGCCGCCAGATCAGCAGCTGAGGAGTCAGGGACCCTCTCCACGGCCTCAACTTTGTCGTCTTCTTTCTGCATTATTGGATGGGAATTGCTGAAGAAGAATTCCGTGGGTAAAGATAGATAACCAAGGCATCATGTAGTGGATTATAACTTAAATATCTACCACCATGTTGTGATCTTGCTCGGCATATCCATGCCGAATCGGCTCTGTTAGATGCGGGGACGGGTCAACCCTAACTGAACCGAATCGATAAGTTGATGTTGGATGTGTTTTCGGGACGAGGCTACCCGCGCCTGAACGAGTAAAGTTGGGTGGAGGCAACGGTGATCCGTGGCCATGGCTGCAGCTATGTCTTTGACGATTTAGGATTGGTCATTTGGCCGGCACATGCTGGTGATGTTCCCACATAACCACGCTGGACTGTCTTTAACTTGAAGCGGGAACCGAGCCTAAATAGGGTCGGAAGGAGACTAACCGCGCCTGAATGCGTTAGCTAACCTGGAGTACGAAAACTCCACCATACAAGGGTCGATCCGCTTCCCCGCGGGGGATAATCGATTAAATCACACAATACAAAGTCAAATGATCGGATGATCAAGTGCGGGGGAGGCAGACCAGCAGGGATAGCAGATGTCATAGGCTCTTGGTAGAAGAGACATGACACAATAAAGAGTCCAGAGTCTAACAACGCCATGTATTACTCGCAAATAAACTGAATAAATATTAAGTCACTAACATAAGTAGCGAAATTCATTTACTAAATCAGAGAAAGTATCAAGATAAAGGGATTCATGGTATGTGCAAGTGATTGTAATTTAAATTCGGTGTGTCAGGTCACTGAAATTTAGCATCCACTTCTACTTAGTTTGTAACAACACTATTGCCAGGGAACCCGGTTCGATCAGAATTGCCAACAAGTCCCAGGGTCAGATTTAATCCGTCCGGTCACCCGCAAGATGATGTTCACAAATATTGCCATTTACAGTGCGGGTCTCAAGACGTGCTAATCAAACTTACTCCGGGGGACGTTTAAGTCCCTTGCTCTACATCAGTACACCAGCATCCATTATTGTCTCATGAGACTGATGTATGACTATATAAATCTCTGCCGGTTACTAGCAACAGCCAAGTACAACTCAGACACCTACCCTAATTAGTGCAAGCCTCCTTTCCAAGTAACCTGAATCTCATAGCTATGAGAATCTTCACTTCACTCAGTCTGTTTGCTCTTGCAGCGGCATCGGCCGCCAAGAGCCGGCCAAAACAGAGAGAAGTAGCACCGGTTTTTAACATCGATGGGAAGAACCAATACTTCGCTGGCACCAACACCTGGTGGATGAGTCACCTCACGTCAGATGACGATGTCGAACAGGCCATGTCTCAGATAGCCGACAGTGGGCTGAAGGTCACTCGCGTCTGGGCATTTGGCAACACCAACACAGGAACTGATCAGCCTGTCTACTTTCAGTTCCTCGACACGACCAAGAAAACCATCACGATCAATAACGGCACCAACGGCATCGCGCGTCTTGACGCCGCTGTTGCTGCCGCAGAGAAGCATGGCATCCAGCTAGTCCTACCCATGCTGAACAACTGGGATGACCTGGGCGGGATCAACACTTACTGTGCCTACTTTGGATGCACCCACGAGACTTTTTGGACCCACGCAGAGGCTCAGAAGGCCTACAAGGACTATGTAACCTTCATCGTCAATCGTTACAAGGACTCTCACGCCATCTTCTCATGGCAGCTCTGCAACGAACCACGGTGTCAGAACTGCGACACTAGTGTCATTACTAGCTGGGCCACAGAGCTATCAAGCTTCATCAAATCTGTGGACCCCAAACATCGCGTGTCCTTGGGCGACGAAGGCTGGCTCTGTTCTGACGACACTAGTCTCGGCTATGCATACTCCTGCTCCGAGGGAATCGATTTCGAAGCCAATCTGAAGATATCAACACTTGACTACGGTACTGCTCATATGTACCCAATTGGCTGGGGCTACAATTATCCCTGGGGCAACCAATGGATCCGTGACCACGCGGCACTGGCACTCAAGTATGGCAAGCCTATCGTTCTAGAGGAATATGGTGTTGAGAGCACAGCCTCAAACCGCACAGCCATCCTGCAGGAGTGGCAACAAACGATCATTGACAGCGACATTGCATATGATAGCTTTTGGCAATTTGGGTCGAACCTTCCAAGCGGTGCAAACCCTTACGATGACTATGCCATCTTTTATGGCACGCAGGAGTACCAGGATGTGGTGATTGACCATGCTCAGGCCATAAGCACAAAGGCTGTCTCGACTGCTACCCGTCGTCGAGCTTCCTCTCATCGCTCAAACTAGGATGATTCTTAGGTAGTCGAGATGTTTGCAGTGTCAGCGATGGGCGTTATGGCCAAGTTCTACGACTTCACCAGTGACAAAGAACCGGGCAGGATACAGCACGACCTGTGGACTGGACTTGCGGCAGCTGATGTAAATATTAACTTTAGTCTATATACCGTCTTTAGCTATCAGCCAATTCTATGCTATAGTATATAATGTGACATGCTGTATTATTTTCTCAGAATAAACACTCTCGCCATGATATCTCCACTGGCTATTCTCTGCTCATGCCTTATGTTACCGTTATACGCTAAGAACGTTCTTGTACAACTTCTAGGATATTCTGCTGCATGTCGAACGGTGGTTTATTCATCTCTCCGCCTCTTTGAAGTAAGTTAGGCTTCGTCTTCAACTACACTCGATGTTGCCGGGGGGTGAAACCTAATCCACTCGGGATACCACTCATCGGTGCCTTCTATCCGACATTCGGGAACTTCCGCCTCAAGAACACGCAAAAGCTCTTCTATATAGATCCTATACCCTTCCTCGTTCAGGTGAAGACCGTCGTAGAAGAGTCGCCCAAGCTCCATGCTGGGGACTGTCCTTGAAGATCCAGGCAAGATTCCATCAACAGTAGCATCTTCCCGTCTAGCAGTGCGCATCATTGCAGTCCAAAGGTCAACAACGGGTACGTTTTCCTGCTTCCCAATCTCCCGAATCGCGTCTGCATACATCGCCACTCGGTCCGCCCTGCCCTTTCCATCATGTGGCAGCCGATACTCTTCCACTGGAGACGGTGTCACAAGGATTACCTTGGTCTTGTGAAGCCTGACACCCTCCCAATTTAGAATACGCCTGACGTTTGCTTTGAAGGTGTCGAGGTCGCAATGCTGAGGCTCACCAGGGCTACAAGAGTCGTTGGCACCAAAATGAACCGTCATAGCAGCGACGCGAGGAACAGTTTTCGAAGGTGCGACTGCTGGGAAGAATGACGGCAGCAGTGTCAAAGCTGAGTTTGTGTTGTAACCCCCAAAGCCCCGGTTGAGTACATCGAGTCGTCGAACATACCGTCTCGCCAGTTCGCTCTGGAGTGAGAAGGCGCCCTGGGTGATGGAGTCTCCAAAGAGAAGGAGTTGCGGTGGTGGAGGAAGGGAGGCCACTTGGGTAGCAAGTTCTAAGGGGGATTGGTATAACTGGGCGTCCATAGCTGCAATTGGAGTTTGAGACAGGTGGTTATGACTAGTCTTGACCACTTCCCTAAGTAACATAAAATGAGGTGTAAAGCGGATTTATCTGTCTTATCAAAAGCAAGAAATTCAACGCCTTTCTGAATTAGTATTAGCCTTTGGGTTTCCAACTTGGGTACGGAACAACCTGTCCCGAGACGTGATTTACTAAGGAGACAAGGGTAAGGACCATGCATTGGTAGAAAATAGATATGGAGCATTCCTGTTGACACCGTCTGAACGGGTTAACCGTTTTTGAACCAACCGAACCCTCGGTAACGCCATTTGCATATTGTTTCCATCGATTGTTGTAGATGACCTGTTTTCTTGTGGCTGAGAGCTTAAATCAGCAGACAGAGCTTAGTAACTTGGAACTTAGTCCCCAGTTGAACATGGTAATTTTGTTCATTTGCAGCAGCCGGATGCACTTTTCAATTTGACACTACTGTACAAGCGTTGAGAAACTAGGCTATCCCCGAAAGCGGGTAAAACGGCATGTAGTCCAGCCTCTGAACTATTACCTTACATTCCTATTGAACCCTAGCAAAACGAATTAAGCGACCTTTACTACCAGTCATATCTCAATATAGCTTCTGCGCGAGATGAATTTCGAAGACTAGAACCCGCTAGATAAGATCAAGTTATTAGCAGTCTGAGTTACTGGTATGTTATTTAAACCATGCTTTCCAGAAGCACCATTTATAGTTAAAGCTAGCTATAAGTAGTAACTACGCATAAATATTTACTCAGTCCTTGAGATAAAATAATCTATAAGAGAAACGGGCCTCCCTTGCTAAGAAGTGATATCCTCAAATCTGGAACTATGTGGTCGACAAGTGCTATATTCTACCTCGGTGTTCTTGGCCTCTTGCGAGGATGCTCTGCAAATGGCTAAGAGAGCTGTGTTACAATAGTAGCAACAGCTCCACTTGGTAAAGCAGTCCCAACTGTTACCCAGACCCGTACAGTTACAGGAAAATTACAGGCCATTGTCAACAGAACGCCGTAAGTAATTCCAAGCCTTGGATAATATACCTGTCTAATCCTGTACTAGTGTTATAGTGGTTGTTCCTCCAAAGAAGACTTCCTTCAAACCCTTCTTTAAGACTACTACTACTACGATTAGTATTCCTCAGTCAACCGTAAGTATAGTGCTGTCCCAAGTTGGGTTACTTGATTTAGTCTCTAGCGTCTCTACTGACGTTTCAAATTAAGGATGTCGTTACAAGCACAAGTGTCACGACCAGTGTCACCACTTCTACCTCGACATCTATCACCACATCGTCAACGTCGACTGATTCAACCTCGACCTTAACCTTACCCGGCTCATCGACAATCTCAACTCCAGCAGGCTTCACCCCTATCTTTTCAAGCCTGCCTAATAGCGCCTCCAAGAAGAAGAAACGCCATGCTATTCGAGGTGCTGCTTCTCCTCTAGTCTTGAAGAGCAAGCGAGCGCCCAAGACGTCGCCCAAGACTTCACTCAAGACGTTACCTAAGACGTACCCCAAACAAGTGAATTGTCTTACTACTGTGACATCCTGGATGCGCTCAACAGTCATTCGTACAGCTACAAAGGCTCAATTCGTCACGCGAGACCCGGTAACAACAACAATATCAACCACCAAGACGTTGACTTCAACCTCTTGGCTCAGTACCCCTGATGCCTTGTCAACTTCATGGACTACCAGTACAGTTCCATCAACATTTGTCACCACATCCACAACTACGTAAGTTGTCTTGAACAAGGAATAAACTGAAACTGCCAGTTCTAACAGTCGCAGGACCTTCAGCACATCTACCAACACTGTCGTGGTTCCGACTTACACTGCAACCGTCTATGCCCAGTGTGTTGACAACACCAACGGCTATGCGAATAACATAGCTGGCACTGAAAACACCTTCGGTATCCAATCAGCCTCAGTACCCTATGCTCAGGGATACTACCAAGCTTATAGTAGTTCCGCTACTACTCCACTGGCTTGCTGTAATGCGTGTGCTGCGGTAACACTTTGCGCTATGTCAGAGTTCGATGTAAGAAGCCAAGCCGGGCGGAAATGCCTACTCATAATATCGAGCCATGCTACCTGCGCCTTCGGCGATTAAACTGGCCAGGCTGCCCTTAGCGTGAACGGTCAAACAATTGCATCGGATACGGGGTTGTTTCTGAGTAATGGAAATTGTGGAACATTTAACAGTTATGTCAACTGATTTAAGCTCTTAGCCTCTATATAAATCCCGTTACCATAAGAGAAAATACTACTAGATTATCCTCCAAAGTCATATATAAGAATGTTAATCCTTGTTAATTCACCTAAGGTATATTTAAAACTAACTATTACTTCGCTTAAACCGCGAGAAGAATCCCTTCTTCTTCTTCTCCTTGTCTTCCTTCTCGTCCTCATGCCTCTCCATTTCCCTTTCGGTGTCTAGTTGATTGGTATTCTGGTTCATGACATCTTGCGCCAGGTTGACTGTATCCGATCTGCCTGGATGCATTGGCTGCTGCGTTCCTGGCTCTACTCCAGGTCCTCCTCCTTGTTCAATCTGGTGCTGTTGCTGATCCTCTGGATGCTCCTCACCTTCGAAAAGATCCTTTATCTTGCCTGGTCCAAAAACTCTCTCGTAGACAGCCAGGGTAGTGCCGAACTCTTTATTCACACCTACCTTAATGGCGTCGAGGAGCTGGAGGACGTACGTCTGGCAATTGTTGGTTATGAGGTTGTAAGTAGGCTGCCTCTCTCTAATACTCTGTATCACTGATTCGCCTATTGTCGTAGTATCAGCATGTCATGCCCGAGCGCTGGCTGAGGCCAAACAAGAGACTCATACTTACCAGCTCGCCTTAATGCGTCATCGTTGAAGCGCGTCTCTCCAACCGGAAATGTCCGCCACTCGTCTCGTTCAATCTTTGCATTCGTGTAAATCACATCAAAGTTCTCATCCTGTTCTGCATGAGCCTCGATGCCACCCCAAGTGACTGCTGCTCAGACTCACCATCCATAGCTGATGAGCATAGTCGCCAACGAGAACAGCCCAATGCTGCGTCGGATCGGGATACTTGTTAATCTTCTCCGTGATCATCTTTCCCAGTCCCGTCTCTTCCGCAAACCACTTTCCGGCAAATCCGCCGACAGGATGCCATCCAACCTCCACAGGCCGACGTGGTCCGTCGACGACAGGCTCAGTTACAGGGACGACATTTGGCTGACTGCCGAGACCCACTGCATGCTTCAATGCTATTTCGCCCTTGTTCAAGTTCTTTTTCCTATAAGAGAAAACGTCAGCGGTCGAAGTAGGGTCTAGCGGGAAGGATCGCGGAGCAGATCGAGGTGCTGCTGACGAATAAATGACGCATACAGAAAGTCTCCCACTATATCCCTCTTGCGCTCTTTCTCCTTATCCTTCTCTTCGTCCGAGCCGCCCATAACTCCAGAATTGGTTAGTCACTTGCAAGCGAGAGTGAATAATTGCCAAGAGACCTGGGCTTCATGGGTTTTAGAGAGAATCTAGATAAGCAGAATTTGTGAGGCCTCGCACGTCAGCAAAACCTGATTCACGTGAGGCAGTGCATTCACTTGGCGGTTCTCCAATGACAGCAAATTTCCGATGCAGCCAATCACAGTTGGAGAAGTGAATCAATAGCTCAGTAATTTTAGACCTTGGCTGCTGGTCACACAGCATTGATAGGCCAGTACCAAAATGGGTCGCGCTAAAACTATGTACTGTACTCATGTCTCTGAAGAATTAACTATCTGTTATGAATATGGTTCCTTACAATCTGTGATAACCACTATCGCAAATTGTAGCAGATCGAGCCGTATCCATTATCTGAAGCGTAGAGAAATGTGCATGATCGGAATCACCGAGGTCTAGCGCAGTCTCTCAAGAAAGTCTCAACTGCGTCCCAGTCGTCCGATTTAAGCTCGTGGAGATTGAGGCATTGAGATGTTGCAACTGACTGAAGAGACTCAAACTCCTTCTCGTTGCTTACCAGATTCACCGCGAACCCAGAGCGACCAACTTTGCCTGCGCGACTAACTTGCCGAAGGTACCGGCAGGCGTCGGCATCCGGGGTATCGTAGTTGATGACCATGGAACTAGAGGGAAGATCAAGGCCCCGGGTTTTGTAATCTTTTGTGATAAGGACCTTGAACTCTCCACTTTGAAACCTCTTCAATAGCGCTTCCGTATCTTGACTATTGTCTGCTTCGAACAAATTCGCTACGGCGTGGCCTTCAGCTGCAAGTGCAAGATCTATATGCGAAGCAGAAGCCTTCGTCTGCAGGACGATGAGTTAATTTCACACCGTTAGAAGCAGAGTTATATCACTTACCTGGACAAATATGATCAGCACACTGGTCGTCACGACACCAGGAAGCTTGCAAATGATCTCAAGCTTCTGCTGCTCCCCGCTACATCTGAAGACAAGGTGAACGATCTTGTTAGCATTCAGCTCGACGCCCTTCAACTCAAGCTTCTCCAAAGTATTAGACCTGAGCATAACATTTAAAAACTCCGAGGCCGGCGTTGTTAGATCGGAAAAGAGCAGAAGTTGGACAGTTTCCGGCAATTTTTTGGCGACTGCCATGACTCTTAAACATTGGTCACTTAATCCTTGAATGTCCGCGACATGATCGACATCATCCATAAGAAGGTACCTCATCTGAGACATGTCCACCAAGCGGCGACGAATGCAGTCCAAAAGCGTGCCGGGTGTAGCAATAATCACATTTGCCTCAACCTTTGCGGTTGGTCTGCTCGACGCAGTGATAGTCTCTACAACAAGACCCTGGCAGAATCTGCCTACTTCTTTGATGCACTTCTCCGTCTGGCGTACCAGCAATTGAGTCGCTACCATTACCAATGCCTGGGGCTGAGTGGCCGAATGGTAGTCTAAGCGTGACAGGAGAGCAATTGCTAGTGCTGTGGTTCTGCCAGTTCCCGAGGGGTAGCTGGCGATTACGTTCCGAGGAGGACACAGGGTCAGGGCGGAGAGTACTGCTTCTTGCACAATGGTGGGTTTCTGATAGTTGAGATATCGGATACCTCGTAAAATAGGCTCTTGTCTTCCGGGATAGGACAGTTAGAAAGCGTGAATGGGGAGCACGGTGGCCGCAACTTACGAAATCAGCAACTCAAAGGGCATTTGAGAATAAAGCTTGTTTTGAGACTCTACTGCCGGGATGTCTGCCATGAGAAGGTCCTGCACAGCTAATCTTGAAAGGACTGGTGCGTCTTTAGTAGTAGAATGGCCGGAAGTCGAGTTCAGAGATTCTTGAACAATTGCTTCGTCGTCTTGGAGTTGGCTCTCTTGACTCGGTGTCATGATCAGCTGCCTACAATCCTCAATCAGCCGATAGCTCAACGGTAAAATAAGATTCCAAGATTCACTCTGTCTCATTGGTCATACTCAATGCGACACGTTGGATCTCCTCCAACATGTCATGACGTTCGTCCTGGCCGTCACTTTCTGAAGTACGGGATGTCTCATCACCTGACGTATCCGGATCCCAAACACCTTGCGACTGGGGATTCTCGATCGCTAATTTGCAGAGACGCTTAATGTTCTCAACCACGATCTTGAATTTGTACTGGTTGTTCTTGGAGTTGCTAAACTTGCAGATCCCTCTGTGGTTGGCGTCAAGTTCGACAATCTTCGCAACATCGCCAGGTAATCCAAGGCTAACGTTATTGCGAGTGGCTATCTGAAACAGGAGGAGGTAAGCATATGCTGTGAGGTCGAGTATAGGTAACCTACGGTATCGGTTGTCCCCCAGAAGGAGACAGTATCATACTGGAGAGCCTGGTGCTTCCATGATTCGAGCTCGGAAAAGATGCTACCAGCCTGCAACGTCCTAACCAGATCGTCTCGGATACCATGCCCCAGTTCTATGGCGATGGCTGTACCTATTTCACCGAGTTTCTGAGTAGAGAGCTCATGCGGTGTTGCAAATTAGACTATGCCGGCGGTATTATGTTTGATAGCACTGTTACCTGGGTTACTGTGGGCATTAATCAGGGCTTGTTTGATCAACAAGCCCCCCATACTATGACCAAGTAGCAGAATTGGTCTGTCAGGACAATCTCTTCTCTCAATGTTGATGGCTTCAAGCAGATTATCCGCCTTGCTGCGAAAGTCATCCAGGCCTTGACCATATGCAGCAGTCGTGTTGTACTGATATAAAAAGATCCGAGAATCGGGAATATAATCTGGAAGATCATGCTGCAGCCATAGTCGTCCCTTCTGACCCGATGGAGTTCTCCATGTGTCGAATGCGTGTTTCGCCTCACCTTTCACTGGAGGACCAAGGCCAGGGACGGCAATTATGCTGACAAAGTTAGTCTGGCTGATACGGGTTGGTTATTTGCTTACTCTATCACGGTAGGAGAGGCATGGGTCTCGGTCGCTTCTGGGTCCGGGTACAATTGTCGGAGAGGCTATTGGCACCGCATTACTATTAGAGCATCGCCTCAGGAAGTAGACGTACCATGATGAGTGTATCACGAGTCAAGAGGTTTGTTGACGCCTACAATTCTTCATGGAGCAGTGCAAGATGTACCAAGGAAGCTGAGCTGTTTCTTTACTTAGTTTGTGCTGCGTAAGCGCCAGCCTTGTGCGGCTGATGTTGCAGGAAATGCACCAACCAATTATTCCAGTGGAAGCGAAAGCCACGCACTCTTACATAACAATGACTCGCCAATCATGACGTCTTTTCTCAAAAGCCAGCGCTTATCTATACATGACTGAAGTTATTATTAGCTACTGGCGCTTAGCTCCTTCATCGCCCGAGAATATACGTATACAGGATATCGCAAGTATTGATGGCTGTTCATATATATAACTAATGATATTTAAGCACTTAAAATGTAAACGATGGGATGTTGACATCGCTAATAACCCAGGTCTTGCCACCATCGCTAGTCGTCATCTCCCCACCAGTAACGCCCTCGCCCTTACCAAAGGTCTGGATGTAGTTGGGGTCGGCAGTATCAAGAATAATCTTGGTGTCAACCCACTCTGAATGAATTGTTAGTACGTAATCATCCTCGGGTTGCTTTCGCGACTTACGATGAGCACCAATGGTTCCACAATCCGAGGCGCCGCACTCAACGGAGCTGCCGAAACCCATGGCCTCGTGGCCCTTGGAGGTAGAGAGGGTAGAGACCTGCTGCCCGTTGATGGAGACGTACTGGACATACTCCTGAGTTGAAGCATCATATTTGTCTGTTGCATGCGGTCAGTTTAGTAATCCTGCCTGGGAGTCAAACGTCTCCTACAGTGCATGGTGACACGATCACCCTTCTTGGCGGGAGTCTGATGCTCATCTTGGACAGGCAGCTGAGAGTTATCTCCAGTCTTGGTGAGGGTGTAAGCAAAGATGCTCCACTCATCGGACTGCCAGTTGCCTGCAATAGACTGGATCAAGTCGCCCTTGTCAGTGCCCATTCCAACCCAAAGAGAGGCAACACCGGTAGAACCCTGAGGCACATCAGGAAGAACAAGAGTTGAAGTGGCCTCACGGATCCAAGAGCCAGAGCCAACAGGACCTGTGCTGAAGGCAGGGCCCATAGCGGCGTTGGCAGTGGAGACGGCGATGGCCGCGAGGATGGAAAGGATCTGGTTGGAAGAAGGCATTTTGAGAGTATGTTGTTGGACTGATTATATCAATTGGTGACTAGTTTGCTTGGCATGTCGAGATCTTTATATATCAATGCAAAACATATGATAGCAAACAGACGTCCAATGTAATTGGCGGACTAATGCCCGAAGATCGACACCCAGTTCGTTGATCAATGCACGACTGAGGGTCGGTGGGGATGATATCCGAAACAAACTAGACAACCATGACTTGTTGTTTCGGAGGAGTGGACCTAAATAGGTGAACTGGAATGTTTCGGTGCGCGGATAGAAACAACAGCGATTCGTCCTCACTATATAATACGAACAAACCTCAACGGTCCGAGGTGACTAGCATTGAAGTGCGCGGGAATGGAAGTAGTTTCTGTCGCAAGATGGTAATTAATTACAGACAAGGACGCTCCTCTCCATAATACACGCCCTGTTGGGTATGTCAATAACGTACCACCGGAAGGTTGAGGACTTTTGCCTCGATGGGATTATCAACATTGGTGGAGGAATTTCTAAGATGTATTCTGACAATGTGGTGCCAGATCGCCGATAAAACGCTGCTTTTATAAGCAAGGAATGAAGAATTAGGAGAAGCCTATAGCAATTAAAATACCAATATTTCGATTGTGTTTGCCATGGTCCTTAAATCATGATATGGAAAATAAAGATTACATCCGTAAGGTGGTAAAGCGCGTAATGTAAGCATCAGGCGTTGCGTCTATACTGAGCATATTCCTCGAAACATGGGCTAAAGCACTATACCAAGTGCCCGCATAATGTCTTCATCGCTTTGATAGCACTTATAAAATTCCTAATTTCTAACAATAAGCCCAGGAGGAATCCTCTTATCGAAAATATTTTAAAATGTGAAAAGAGATTAGATACTGTAGTCTGGCTAGATAACTTTACTCTCTTATTTACTGTACCTCGATTGCACTAGATGCAATTTCCAGATCAAACTGTGAAAGGCGAGTATGTGAGATACACTTTATCTGGCCATCGACAGCTTCTGATTTCACCTTAATCCTCTTGGTGGCCTAGCAGCAAGAGTTTACTAGGCCTTTAGTAATGCCTCTGGCAAACACTCACTGATCAGTTTTGCGCTCCCATTAAACGTAAATAGCTTGCATAGCCTGGAGAATTCTGTTCGAAACGAAAGGTTCAAGACCACGTTGGTAGTTATGTGTATAGTTACTGATAACTAATCTAAGAAACCAAGCTCTTAGGGTATTACTTCTATAACCAAAAGACTGTGATCTCGTTACCCTACATCTACTTGTTTAGTTCCTACATGTCATTTACGCCACTGACCTAACCACTGCGAGATGTTTAAGCTTAATCCTTGTATGAATATGGCTGGAGGAAATTGATCACATGGATGGCATTCCCGGCTTAAAAACCTGATTTTAGCGGCGCAGTTTACCGTCCTTCACCTCTGCCACACCAACCTAGGCCAAATGCAGCAGGTAGCAGACGTCCTTTTGTTCCAACCACTGTCTTGGCCATGAGAAGATACCTAATTGGACATATAAACAGGGCAGGACACCCAATGCATCGCTTTGCATTGTGAAATGCATCGTAATCTGGAAAACCAATATTCGTACTTAACTGAATACTGTGCCAGCGTTGTTCACATCTGATACTAGTAATATAAACAATCAGGCTTTAGTCCACTATACTGCCAAACTCTTTTTACCAGAAGCCTTCGGAGCCTGTTAACAAGATGCCCACTGTAACAATGATCAGTACGGCGAGGATAACTAACTTTGGGCCGTTGACAACAACCTATACGGCGCCAGCATCATGTGCCACTGAAACAGACCGCCTTTACTTTGCTGATGATAGCGACCACCCCGAATATCCCTGGGCTAACCCTATCTGCACAATGCAACTGTATGGGAAATGCATACCATCCGGAGATCAATACGATCATCTGATCACAGCAACATATGCCAAGACCTTCGACCTTGGCTTTTACCATTACTACTCTCCGGGCCTATACTGCCCTTCCGACTGGACGACGGCCGGGGGATACGTGAGGGGAACTGGAAGCATTGGACAGATGTCTGGGGAACTCACCAAGACGGAATCAACGATGGTACCTGAGAGGTGGGAGCCAGGTCGGCCATTCCGGATGGACCCGGCAAGCGTTTGGATACAGGTCTTGGAACCTTCTGAGACACTGGCCGTATGTTGCCCAAGGTAAGCTCCCCAATTCCTTTGATACTGAAATATCACTAATGCATCCAGTAATTACACACTCAACTTCAATGGTGATTGTTACTCAGTGCTTGGTCCATTGTCTACGTATGGATACTCGGAGATATGCGGGTTCATATTCGCGTCAAACGCGGTACCCGTGACACGCACGAGAAGCGGACATGAGCTTTTATCCTATACAGAACCTCCTCCTCTGGCAACAGTCACACGGGATATGCAGACGGGGGAACGGTTTGGAGACAACCTTGTTGTGACAAAAGTTCCGGCAGTGGCGCTTATTCATAAGAAACCAGACTTTACTAAAACAAGTGGAGGAGATGATACTAAAGAAAACTCAGCAAACAGGATGAATGGGTGCAGTTGTGCTATGCTGCTCTTAACAGTAGCAACTATGGCAACGCTTGTGATATCTGGATTTTAAGACTATAACTAAGGGCGGGGTTGTTTTATCACTCTGCAATTCCCGGCACGGAATGTTACCAATCTGCAGCTCCACGATGGACAAGGTCTCTCAATATTTCAAGATCAAAATAACAAATACTCTATTGTCTCACTAGTTAGTAGCGACTGATCAACAACCGCAAACCTGAGATCCAACTGATATTTCTTAACGACTATGTACACACGAATCACTGCTCCGGTTTGTGAAAGCATCCTCTCGATTCCTTGACCCTCCTAAACTTCCATGAGCCTAAATGGTGCCAAAGCCAGCGCTGGACGACAGGCCGGTGATACTAGAGTAAGCAGCAGCGGAGGCAACGTTCTTGCCGCTGAAGTTGACCAGGAAATCGGTGTCGCTACCAGATAGAGTGCCAGAGCTTCCAAAGCCGTTGACTTGGCATACGTGGCCGAGATAGGAAGAGCAGACGGCGTTGGCAGAGGTGCTTGGGCTCGAGAAGAGCTTACCGGCGAAGCTCGACGCCTCAAGCGGTGTAGCTACATTCTGGAAGATGTTGCCCTCAGCGACAACTTGGCCGCCAGCACCGATTTCGAAGGCGTGTCCGGCGTTATCGTACCAGTAGTTGTTGACGGCGTGGAGAAGGGTGTTTCCGCCGACCTTGGGGGCACGGCCGGAAGTCTTGTAAATGTAGTTGTTCTTGAGCGTAACAGTCTGTTCAAGTTAGCATCGTGTTGTACAGAAGAAAAGGAGCGGCACGTACATCAGAAGATCCTGTGAAGTAAAACCCCCAGTAGTGGTAGCCGTTGCACGTGGCTGACCAAGAGGTAGCACCGTCGAGCTTGTGGTTCGAGATAGTCACTCGATTGCTTGGGTTGTTGCCAAGAACAATGTGTTGCCGGCCGATAAGCGACGTAGTAACATGGTCAATCCAAACAAGATCCGTGTTGTCAAGGGCAATGGCATCGCCTCCCCAGACGTACTGAGGGTTAAGGTTGGTAATCTGAATGTTTTGGATGATGACGTTCTTGGCACCCTTTGCAATGTAAAGGCCCTTGCCCTTGATGATACCCTTGCTTCCTACACCGACGAGACTCTTGTTCGACCCAACGAGAATGGGGTTCAACGCAGCATTGTCATACTTGACGCTGACCTGTCATAGGTTTGAGAGGTTAGAATGGCTTCGAACTCAGCAGAAGAGTAGCTTGGGACTGACCTTGGGCGCGTTGGGCTGGTAATTGGTGCACCAGTCATCTTTGTTGATGGCAAGCTGACAGGCAGAAGCCGTGCCATAGGGAGCGCAGCCAGTGGCACTAGTCGTGCCTTCAGTTCCAGTGAAGTCAAAAGTCCGGTCCAAAATGATGACTCGGGCAGAGGAGTCACCGAGATAAGACACGAGCTGGGCAGTTGTCGTAGGGGTGACAGTAGCGGCTGAGCCACCACCAGTGACACCTTTGGCAAAGCCTTCGGCAGCGCCAGTGACGCCAGCAGCTCGAACAAAAGCCGCAAGTGCGGGTGCAAAAAGGATTTCAAGTCTCATCGTGTGATATGAATGAAGCAATAGTGACTTAGAAATCGTGGCTAAACATTTCATTGCTCTGGAAATTGAGTAGTTTTTATATATACATACCGTCTGACATGGATGACGGATCACGGCATGTGGCTTACAACCACTACCGGACTAAAACCACTAATCCTGTTGGCATGTAGATAGTTCCATGATCGCGGTTTGAACCCTCCGCTGCTAGCTTCGGTATAAGACCTCAAGCAAGGCTAGACCGGAACATGCCAG
Organism: Fusarium sp. Na10; assembly: GCA_002234255.1. NCBI lineage: Eukaryota > Fungi > Ascomycota > Sordariomycetes > Hypocreales > Nectriaceae > Fusarium > Fusarium sp. Na10. The sequence continues at coordinate 109,178 of NJCS01000303.1, read as the reverse complement.
CTCCGCATTTCCATTCTCGAACATTTCTATCCGTTAGATACAGAGAACATTGCTCAGGAGTGAGCTAAGTGACAAGCTTACAATGTTAGGCTGGAGTCGTTAAGTTAGTGCATTCGGTTATTGGTGCATAATTAGTTAGACATCTCCGAGCCAGTCAGGGGCCACTTAACCTGTCAAAGGGACTAAGGTGATAGTAACAGCATCTAGACTTAAATGCAGCTTTGTCTAAAGTTCAATAGTTTGTTTGCTATTTGAAAAAGGCAGTAGTGTTTTCAGCTGGCTGTATGTTAATGTTCTAGTGCGAATTCTAGCGGCAATTAAGTGTTTATCGAGTCCGACTCGTTCAGACACGTTCAAATTCTCAATCAACTCCGAGATTGAGTATCGGATAAGTCTCTCGTGCTGATCACAACGGCACACATATCCGACAAATCCCACTTCCCGTGGTCATAAGACAATGGGCTAATATTTCCACCACTGGACGGTTGATAACTTGCAGATAACGCCATGTAACCCTTTTCCGCATCACGTAACCCTACTAAGGCGATCCCCACACTTCTTATCCCCGTTCATAACCGAACACCCAAATTAGACGAAACAGTCTACGAACCGTCATATCCGAGCCTCTACACCGTAATCTACAGTTAAATAACAAACTAGCCGAAGGACCATAGGTAGAGAAAGCCCTGTCTTCGTAGAGCGGCCAATAATTAAGCTAGCGTCGATGGTGTCCGTACAAATAGAGTACGCAAACACAAGTACCTTAAGTCAATTTAATACAGAATTGACAGCATTGCTTCTGATACTTGGCAACCTTGCCATGATTGGCGGCGCTTGTTGTAGAGTAATCTGGGTGTGGCACCGCTGCAGCGGTTGAGAACAGCAGAGCTGTAGAGAAAAGAGAGGAAAGATGCATGACAGAGTCTAATATGTTGCTGTTGCTCGAGACCTGAATTATTGGTGTTTCGGTGAGACAACATCAGCTGAACTGAGACATTCTTATAGATATTCTTCTACATGCAGCCTTACAGATAGAGATTTCCATCGTCGATTAGCGACTCCGGGAAATCCGAAATGAGATGAATCGCCATCTACACAAGCTAGAGGCAAGTTTAACGGCTGACCTGACTAGCATCAGGGGGTACCCACAATTTGCCGTTTTGAAAGATGAGACCGCGACCAACGCCAATAGTCTCAGCAATAGTTTACCAGCTAGTGATATTTCATTAAACAAGCAGACAGCAAAATCTTCAGCAGCTGAGCAGCCTCTATTAATACACAGGCACAGCATCGCAATTGGCCCGGATTTTCCGAACGAGCCCGTATCTTAGATATCGATTGAAACATATCGTCATCCATTAAAAGGCTCGGTCGCCACCGAATCTACATAATGCCGAGGGCCTGGCTAGGGGAGGAAAGAAAACTCTGGACCTTGATCCTAAATGACAAAAAGACTTTGGTAACTTTGGCCTAAGCTTAGGGCACTCTTTACTAAGTTTATTTTACTATCCTCTTCTAAAGTGTTATATTTTCTTGCTGCCCGAGGCCTGGGCAGGTTTTGCACAAGCAAGTTGCCACAAGAAACTCCAGGTCTTTGTGCCTTGACCCCTTAGAGCAGATCCATAATGTTGTTGGAGATATCGTCAATGTTCGATCCCCACTTGTCGGGTGAGGTCTGCCGGGTATTAGCGTGAATCTATGACGTTGACGGAGGCGTTTTACCTGCAAATAGAGTATGCCATCTTCAATAGCTGCCTCTCCACTACTGCCCTCAACTTTGTCAAGGATACGGAAATGCACTTCTCCTTTCTCCAAAGCCTCACTCAGCGCCTCCTGCAGCATATCATCGCTGTCAAACTTGCGCCACTTCAGCGTACTGACCAGGCCACGGAAATAGTTGAGTATAAAGGCGCCAAGGTATTGGTCAAAGTCAGTGCCCTCCTTGGTCAGCTTCAGTTTCTTGTAGGTCTCCTCAAAGTTGGGGACTAGGGTAAGATCCTTTTTGATGATATCCTTTAGTTCAGACTGTACGCCCGCAATGTCCGGCTCGTAGTCTTCACGGATACCTTTGCGGGCATAAAAGCTCAGCGCATCCGTAGAAGGGGCCAGGCTGATACCCTTCTCCAGGTTCTTATGCCAAAAGGCATCGCCAGTGTTGGAACCGAGTCTGTCGGCATCCTTGGCAGTCTATCCAATGACAGATTGTATCTGGCTGGGAACCGTGCCCGCAGGCAACTGTTTGATAGTAGTTGAAACATCCTCGATGCGCTCACACATTCCGTTCAAGATCTCTTCTCGTTTCTGAATGGCAAGAGCCGTTAGAGTTGAAATTTCGTATACCATTCTCTGGTGGAGGAGTATCTCAGGCCCTCATCGAGGTTAACAACATCGTCGATCATTTCTAGAACAGGGCGGACCTGTCATGGTTTAGGCAGCAGAGGCCGAAAATTTCCCATACTGGATAAGGAAGGTCCAAATTCACCTCTTAGGCAGCTATGGTGCCCTTATCAATATATAGGTGAAAAGATTACATAGAACTAGGGCTCAGAGACGTGCCGGCCGGTATGTCAACCTCGAAGTCTCAGGACACCTGGACGTCAAGCCATCAAAGCTTGGTACTCACGAGTCACTACCGTCGCAAAGAATGAGCCATTGACACTTATTTACAGTTGAGACTTATGGTTGAGAGCCTAAACTAGCAGTGGGGACTTAGTGCAGCTTGACATGAAGTCAGCATTGTCATTGTTGTTCTTAGAGAAACTGGATCCTGCCCGTAACTTGGCACCAAGATCTATGGGAGACACTCAAAACGAAATCAATTAGCATCACCACCAGTGATAGCTATGGACAGAGTAAATTGGCGAATGTTCTTCATGCTGGTAGCTCATAAGGCAACATAAAAAGCAAGGCGGTCTCTGTTCTCAAGACAAAACTCATTTAATCCCACATCATTACAGAGCAAATTGACTCCAAAGTAGCAGAGAAAACGTGACATGCTGACATAGAGCCGGCTGCTCCACCCTTAGTGTATGGGTCAGGCGTGTTGACAGCAACGGTATAAAACACCCGCGCAAAGCAAGTTAACAAACGAGATGACTCCTCCATAATGGCGAGTGCCCTATCCCTACTTTCAGGCTTCTCACTGAGCTCCTGGAAGTGATAGAATATACAGAAGGCGGCAGGTGCCACAACAACCATGTCGAATATGGCCCCGATCTTTCTAGGGTCGGCAGCCGTAAGGACATTCAGAGATTGGTACCTGTCAAAGAACCTCTGAGCCGGGCTAGAAAATACACACTTGAAAAGAACAGTAACAATACTGGTGATCTTGCGGAGGGTAGAGATAAATGGGTTCTCGAGGGGCATTGTACCAAACAGGTGATCTGCGGCAACAAGTGCAACAGCGCCCACTGCACCAAGTATAGCGGAGGGTATACGACGTGAGTTCTTGGGGTTAGGATCTAAAGCTTCGGGTAAGAAGACATAGGTTCCTGCGTAGAGGATGTAGCCAGCAATGCCGTGGCCCACGATATAGATGATACGCCCTATCTCACGCGATACACTCAAGTGAGAAGCGCCGTCGTGTTTCTCATCGGATAATAGTTGAGGTGGCTGCTTGACGACTGCTGAGAATGAAGCCCAATCTGTGGCATTAATTAATGCAAGGGTCGTGGCATTGTCTGGGAATGGAGCTTCGCCTGTGCCAATCTTGTATACCATTGTGATACCTGCTGCACCGACCCAAAGGAATAGATCAAGGAAAGAAATATCAGGGATTCCGATCAGATTAAGTATGTCGGATATGATGGGAATGTGGATTTTGGTGTCGAGCATTTCGACAACAGTCCCAGCAAGTTTATGCAAGACATCCAGTATAGCATCGACGACCACCTTGGTTGTTCCAAGAACACCTTCGGCGAGAATTCCAACCAGGCGTGTAAGTATGTCTGCTAAACTCAGAGTCGAGAAATCTTTTGCGAGGACTTGAAGCTGTCCAAAGGCCTTTAGGAAGACCATCCCTTCTGCCTCCAACGCTGCGATCATGTCATCCACTAAACCCTGCACCTGACTCGGTTCTGGCATTGACCCTTGTATCGTGATATTATCGGCTTGGTTCTTCAAGTGTCCCACCATCATTTGCGAGCCAGAAGTTTCGGTTTTGGTAGTATTGACTTCATGTCCCGATGGCGGCTTCGAAGCGGCATCGCCTAGTCCTGACCAGTCTTTGATACCGGACCATTCAGCAACTGCTTTCTGGGCCTCGCCTATACATTCGCCCAACTCTGCTTTGGCGGTTTGGATGCCAGATACCATGTCAATCAGACAATATTTGACCAAGTTGTGTGTCACTTGTTTGGTGCGGCGGATATCATCCCAGTCAAACAAGAACTCAAGATATCGAAGAACCTTACTGACCCCCGTCTTAATCTTTTCAAAGACCCATTCAACAGCCCCAACGACAGCGTCGATCGTATCAAGAACAGCACGATAAATTTCGTTACCAATTTTGACGATGAAGTCCCATAGTCCAGTAACAGCATTCTTGACGAAGTCCACTACCTTTTCAACGCCCGTCTTAAGCCAGTTGAACAAGTCTCCAATTGCTATGGCAATGGAGTTACTGAACCCGGAGACTTTGCTGCCTTGTGATACTACCATTCTTGAAGTGACAGGAGCTGTCATACTGAGTGAACATTGACGTGCCCGAGCTCGGTTCACTCTGTAAGTGTCGGTCAAAAGCATCATATTCGTTGCTGTCGCCTCAAGATCCGAGTCAGGCACCGAGGATGAAATCAATGAATCCGTACCAGAGCTTCCAATCACGCCACCAGCAACAGTATTTGTGCGAATCTGGGCATTCTTCAAAGACTCCTTGGTTGAGAGTTTGGCGAGTTTGTCAAATGAAATGGCCGTGGGGTTGACAACATGCGCAGCTTCACCCAACCTTATATTGATGACAGACCCAACAATACTGTCAGTCGCTTGGACCACGATTACTTGACCGGATACACCGATAGGGACAGTCACTGGAGTGGGAGAAAGAATGTAGTAAAGCCCATCAATGTAGACCGGGGTACGTGCCTCTGTTGAAAGAAGAATCTCACCTGTAGTCAAGCGATGACCATCTGGTCTTTTGACATTGATCGTAGTCGTGTACGAGTTGAAAGACATGGGCTTACTCTGTGGACTTGCCTCGAGCATAATGGATTGGGCACGCCACAGTTTGGACTCTGTACTTGTAGCTTGTGTAAGCTTCTCGACCTTATTGGCCCCAGCTGCAAAGACCGTGTTACCCCCGTCCCTGAGATTGATAAATGAGGTGATACGCTCAATTCCATGGAGGATAGGGACGGGGGCACTCCAAAGTGTTGGGTCGGCAAGATGGTTAATCTGACATGATGTGTAGTATACCGCAGCGCTCGAATTCTTGCCAAAGATGGTTGTGATGCCGTCGTGGATAAGTGCAATCAGAGTATCAGTGCCAGAAAAGACTGGGTTGGTCAACAAAGCTGTCCCTACAGTATTGTCGCGCAGCTGCTGGTTAGAACTCCATCGGTACAGAGTGGAGTCGCTAACGGCATAAAAGTCAGTAGTACCATCTGCATATCGGGCTGAGGCAATCGCTGTAGCCAATACTTTGTTGGGAAGAGGCAAACGGGTTGGCATAGGAGCAGCACTGCCCGATGAGTTAAAGAGCGGCACATAGGACATTTGAGCAACGCCTTTAACGGAACCAGCTGTATAGATACCATCGACAAAGGCACCCGGGACCCGGCCTAAGCAGCTCTGATAAGTACCCTGCTCAACTTCAAAGGGAAGCGTATGAGGCATCCAGTGAACTCCTGTGGTTGAGAAAGGGTCGACGATATAGCGAGACGTAGCCTTGAGTTCAGAGTTGGGATCGCGAAGGATGTCAACCATGATGTACTGCTGTTGCTGGTCCGTTTCAGAAATGTAAATATTTGTTATTTGAATGGAGCTTGGTCTGTTCTGCGCATCAAAAGGGTAAAAACTCCAGTCGGGATTGGAGGTCCATTGAGCAGTAGAGGAAGGCGAGTTGTTGAGAGAAAGAAGCAAAGTATCAGACCCATTGGAACGAACTGCCATTGCCAAATTTATGGTATGGTTATTCATGACACTCTGTCCAACGTCGAAATGAACAGCCTTTGCGCCGGATGAGTACTTGTCGTTGATGATCTTGGTCGACAAGTCGGTAGCTCTCCAGCCTGTTTGTGTCTCTGCAACAGTCTCCTCAATGACATTGAGTACACCCATTGAGTCGATTGCGAAGAGCAACGCGGTCCCGTTGGCAGTCTGGAGAGCCCGAAACTTCCCCTTAGGGTCAACCAATTCGCCCTGTACATAGTTAAGCATCAGCTCTGTGCTGCTCGTGATCACTGCTTGTTCTTGATGCTGTTTGGATTTGACTTGGTCGGCAGGTGGCTCGTGCTTCAGACTGGTAGAAATACCCTCGACTTTTGAATCCTTGTCGCCACTTTGGGCAATACTGATTCCGAGCCGGTCCTCATTTATATCAAGCGAGTCCTCAATTAGAAGTGTTCCTTTCTCGGCCATATGCTCTTCTTCCAGGCGCTTCAGCTCTCCAGCTCGGAGTTGCAGAACATAGGCTGCAAGAGGTGGAAGTTCGTCAAGATAGATAGTTTTGGGAGGACCGTCAGTCCGGAGATCCGGTCCAGATCCCATGAGTTTCCAGGGGTCCTCTGTTGGGCTCACGTAAGTGATGTGGCAAGCCAGATCAGAGTGATTCGAGAAAGATGCGTCCTTGAAAGAGAAAACTTTGGCCCCGGGAAACACGAAGCTCCTAATGCTGTTGAAAGGAATACTCTTGAGCCTAGCGTTCGGCAAGGCTGAAATGGTGTTCTTGATGTCTCTGAGCCTAGTTTGGAGGCCAGTAAACTTATTGCCAAGGCCGCTCATGTCAATATCTTTCGCATCATCAGTCATAGTCGCGTTCCTGGTCGGCAAAGAGGTCAAACCACCGTCACCATCGACAGAGATGGCAAACTCGTCTGAGCGAACCTGGTTGACGACGTACGCATCTGCTTTAGAGGCTGCCCACTGAACGGAGGCCCAGACATAGAGCTTCTGGACAACAGTGAAAGTGTTGCCACCTATGTAGACTGGCGGCTGTTTGTTGTGGTCATAGCTGCCGAACACGATAGTGCAAGAATAAGTTGAGCGAATCTCTAGCTCCCCATACGTAGCAGCGTAATGGTCGTCTGTTCGGGAGCCAAAGCTATAGTCCAACTTGGCTACCAGAGGACCAGAAGATGGATATTCGACCGTGTGCGGCTCCTGTCCGGGTATAAAGTCCCATCCGTACGTCACTTTGCCCGTCGCAGTTTCTGCTATCACGTTCACATTCGGCTTGATACATGAGCTTCGGACCTGAGGGATGATTTGTCCAACCAGATACCGCGCCATGGTATCCCTCTTAATAGAGATAACGCCGCTGGATTGAGCAAGATCTTGTGGTTCAATCCAATTCCAGGTGAAGGACGAAGCTGCTGGTAGTCGATGCCCATCCGTAGCACACAGATAGTTGAGAGTCGTGGCAGCTATCTGAAGGTCCGACGGATTCTTGACCTGCTCGCCAGATGAAGAATCCACGACTGGACTGACCCAGCGCTCAAGTGCAGTCGGTCGAAGTGGCGATCCGTCTGTGCCTTGAGCAACTGCAGTGACTCCGACGAGTGGCAGACCGTATTTCTTGGCGATTTTGTACCAGATGTTAATGAAAGACTTGCCCAGTAGATATGAAGCAGTCTCATCTTTAACTCCGACAAACGTAGGGGCTGTTTGGGCAACAGCGTTCTCAAGGTTGAAAAGGAGCTGCTGCAGGCTGAATGCTGAATCTGAAATGTTGTCCAGTCTGAGTCTGAGTGCATCACGCTCTGCGGGGTGAGAATCGAAGTATGGAGTGTTGAGGTTCCTATCCAGCTCCGAGTTGAGGAGATTGGCGTGTGTCTTCACATACCACGGCTCTCCGGGAGGCTGGTTGAACCATTTCCATGATCCTTGTGATCCCCATGCTAAATAGTGTGAGAAGAGTAGTCCCTGAGCAAATGGCCATCCCTGACTCACAGCTGGGAACAGTGTTCTTGATGATTGTTATATCGGAACAGTACATGTTGAAAGTGACACTTTCCGAAGTTTTGCCCAAGGTAACGATTGGCTCAGGCAACTGTATCTGGGGACCCTTGTTAGGGACAGTGACAACGCATCCAGGTGGAATTCCACTTCGCATTCGGATGGCACAGATCAGGCGGGCTTGATACAACTTTTGGATGCGTTCATCCTTCCAGTCTGTGCCGTCAGGTATGTCGAAAGGGTTGACCCCGCCGCTTAGGCTAACAACATCTTCGAGGGACTTTTCGCTCGTGGGGTCACCATTTTCGTCAGCTAAAAAGCAAAGATAGGTATAATCCTGGGCTCTTCCAGTATTCTGGAGGTATTGGACCAGGCCTGCACTAATGCTTTCCTGAGTGGTGGCGACAACAAAGTCATAGCCATATTTTGAGTCACTGAGGTGAGATTGGTTGGGAGCCATAGTTGTTAGAGTAAAAGACAATAGGTTGAATTTGTTTAATTAAGGAAATAACTGTTTGAAACTCACCTGTAGGTGTTGGTCATTGTATTTAATTTATTACATGTTGTCACCTGTACTCGACCCATATTAGTTAATTATTAAGCTTTCCCAGCCTCCACTATCATTCCAGTTTAGATGCTACACAAGCAGGTTGATACTTCAATTTGGAGGCAGTCTACAAAACAGACTCTAAGCCGTAAGCGAGAATGGTTAGTCTCTACTGAACCTGCTAATGCTTTCGTCTAAAGGAAGGATGGGTAGTAATACTTACTTAATAGTGACTTATAAAAGCATATCCAAGATGAGCCCAACCCTGACAAGCTGTATGGCAACGAAGTTGAGTTTTGCTCAGCACCCTTATTGTATTGCACTGCGGGACTGGGCTTACAACACAAAGGTGGACAAGTACAAGGTTTTAAATTAACTGCCTGATTTAACCTTGGCGTTGACAAGTAACGGAAAACGGCACAGATGGCTTGCTGCTAGTAATTTTGGAATATTAGCTAACGAATTACCTATTGCGTTCTTACTGAGCTCTTTAGGGTTCTACACTATACCAAACTTTATCTAGAAACAGTCAAGCAGAGACACTATTAAAGCTTAATTATTATATAACATTCTAGATACAAGATATAATTATATTGTGTATGAAAGAGAAGAATATCCAGCTAGTAGCCGATAATACGTAGAGGTTATTGGTTGATGGTAAGTTAAATATATTCCGATCCTTGGTTATTTTGAAATTGTTTAATATAAATCCTGGACAATTCTGCAGCACTTTAGCTAAGCTATAACATCACAACGCCCGGAAATGGCAGCACGACCCGTTCAACCTTCCTTAGGCAATTTAACTTCTATAAATCGCAATATTTTAAAAGCTTAAAAGAATGCATATATTCAGACTCTGTTTGCATGAATTAGGCAGCCACACTTGCATACAGCTAGCTGAATACTGACTCAATAAGCCAAAACTACGACCGGAAAGGCGGCCCGTTAAGCCTTAAAATACATGTGCGGTAGTGCCCAACTTATGGCTGGCTGAATATACAGCGGGGTATACGTCTTGGAATGTGATCAGAATCTGTGGAGTATCCCAGTTGGACAAGAACTCATACCAACTGTGGACTAACTTCTGTCTGCTGATTTAAGCTCCCAGCCACGAGCCTCAACTGTAAATAACACATCTAGCTAACTGGTGATAATTCTTGGACTGATGTGATTCATTAATTTAGCGCTTATCAGTCAAGCCACTTACTCCACTACGAAGAGATGACACAACAGACACATCATGGAAACAGCGGATTAAATCTAATTGCTAAAAGGGCAAGGAGTGAAATGGTGCAAAAAGCTACCGCTGACCTATGAGGAACAAAAGGCTATGGTTCACGTTGAAGTCAGCTCATTATGGAAGGAAATAATTTTGGCATTTACTATATCCCTTCTACTTGCATGCGAACGCCGATAAATGAAATTAAATCCGGAGTTGCCCGACCACTCAAGGGCAAGCTTCGGGAATCTTCAGAGAAATTGAACGACGCCATTGACCATGCAAAGGAGGATGAACGAAGCCTTCAAGGTAAGTGAGAGGAGAATGATGCTAGTATTCGATTAATGAAGTCAAATATAAAATGGTATGAGTTACTCTAGATAACTCTTATAGATATCAGTATGGGTGTTGCTAAGGGCCTTGCTCGGGTACGCCCTAGGCTCATCTCTCTCGGCACAAGATGCCTACTGTCAAGACAGCTCGGAGGAAACACAGCTATTATCTGGGAAGACAACGGCTACGATCAACCTCCCAGACCAATGGAGCTGTTGCGAAAGACAAGCAGGCACCTCGGAAGCGTATGGGCCTGTGCCGTCAGGCTTGCCCGCCAAATCCAGAAGCACACATCCGTTGATTAGATCTGAAAGCCAATCTAAAGGACAAGATAGAGACGCAAAGACACATGCGAGAGCTAATTCAAGCAGTCAAAAAACTCTATAAAGAAGGCATGTGCCTTGCTGCAGCTCACGCTTCAGCTTAAAACAGAGGCCATGAAACTGAGCCGCAAGGCAGCTGACGCCTCGGCATACGCATATAATGGTGTCGAAGGTGCCCGTAGGAAGCGAAACTTTACAGCTGGAATCTTGGACATCTGTGAATCAGCAGTGGTCGATCCTGGTCTGACAGCTGAAGTCAAGATGGTATAAGTCGAGAAGACAAGCATCATCAGTAGAGGATCAGAATCCGATTTGGGATTACGCGGTGGGATTTAGTAATAAAGCCACAAAGCATTATAAGTGGAGAGTAGGTATGTGATCAATATGGTATGTGATTGGAAGTAGTATATACGTTAGCAGACTAGTACCAGTCTCGCTATAGGAATTTGCAGAAGTCCGAGCTGAGACATAATATCCATATAGCCGTATACAGATCTATAAGTGGGGATTGGCAAAATTATGGCTGGCTGAGAAGCCTAAAACATGTAATGTGGCTAGCTGTACGGAGTAGACCATTGAAATGGGACAAAGACAGGAGTCTAGACCATATCCCCGGCGCAATTAGCATTACCTGAGTCCGTAACAAGAGTACCATTTACTATTCAGACCCCTATTCATTGACAGGTATAAAGACTTAGAGCCCATTACTTACATCCGTTGGTTTTTGAATGGTCAATCAACATACTCGGCCATTTGGGGTGCGCGGTGGCTTGTGAAGTCAAGCTAAAGACACAAACGCTATAGAGCTGGCTCTAAATACAGGTTATAAGAAGACAAAGGCCTTGGAAGATGCACTTGATCCAACTGGGCAACTCTAAGCTGAAATGTTGCCTAAAAAACCCTTATCATTCAGCTGTAACAAGGGGGATAACTGCCGACTACAAGGTTAAGCTTCAGGCTGCGAACACAGATGATGAATGACAATGCAAATAGAACAAGTGACATGGGGTCGTATGAGCCACAGAGTCTGGCCTTTTCCCTTACACAGGTTATTTCCTATCACAATAAAAAGTCACCTCGCCAGGCGGCGGAGCTCAACATCGCTTCCCCAATCCGTTGTTTCTGTCTGCCCACTGACCCTCAACCGCTCGGTAGGTTCCCCTTCTCCCAAGCTGATGCCTATGTTTGTAGACTTTGATACCCGCTGGGCCCAGTTCTCCCGTATCACGTTCTTGAGGACATTCCGACTGGTCGTAAAGAAAATTAGAGCGTTCCATAGACCTTGCAAAGGCATAACGGCTGCTATAGCAACCTGATATGAGTATGGAACATCACCGTTAAGTAGACTCTGAATACGTGTGATGCTCGCCGGTACCCACGTCACAAGGACGCTCAGCGTGAACATAAAGGTTGTGAAGAGATATGCCCGTTTGACAGGGTCTCTGAGCCAAAACTTGGACTTGGTGCTGCCTGTGGCCGATGACGAAGATTGTTGCTTTTTACTGGCAGAAATCGGCTCCACGGCCGTGGCTTTGGATGCTAATTTCTGAGAATTAGACACGGCAGTACCGAGCATATCTTTGGCTCCTTGTACATCGCTGTGGGTATTTGTTTTTGTCGCCTGTTGTTGGTCAGCTGAAATGTATTGCCATTCTACGGAGGTATGCTGTACTGTTTGGTGGTCGGTTACTGTGGTTTGAATGCGCGAGTTCAAGATACCTCGAGCTTCGTTTCTCGCCCGAAAGAGGCGAAAGCCCACAGCTGTGTTTAAAGCGATTGAAGTGGCGATGCAGATCCATACAAAGAGGTATGAAGTGAAGAGTCGTATGCTGACCCAAGATTCTCGTATCCAACACCAGGTCTGGTCTGTCGTCAGTTGATCGTTGAGACTTGGGCTTATTCACGACTTACAGTTGTCGCTCCATAGACAGGACCACGTGCTGGGGTTGAGATGAAAAACAGGGTAAACCCTGATATGAATGGTCCTCCGAAGCAAACCAGGGAATAAAGCCACTTGTTGAACGTGTGCGGATTCGATTGGAAGAAGATAATCCTAAAAGTGTTCACCGACATGCCGAGAGACCACCACGCATCAGACTGCATAAATCTAAATCTAAGGTTAGGATATATGGGGAGTGGTCACCGAGACACAGATATTACTTGCATGTGTACCAAGAAGCTCTGGGCCCTGCAAAGTGCCGAATCTTCACCCCGAGCTAATCCATCGCGTGAAATAACCGTCCCAATGCTAGCGCCCAGATTCGCGATACTAGCAAACACAATAAACGTATTCCGAGGATTGCGCAGCCTCGGTATGCTTCCGTACGTGACGAAAATCAACAGTACAGCCACGAGGCTGATTGACGAAAAGACCCTCTCCAGCAGTGCCAGCCGTTCTAGCTGAGAGTCAGAGAACATCTCGGTCGCTCGTGCGATGGAGCTGGCATTTGGGCGGTGGTGAAAGCTGCGGTGGATTTGGCCGAGCTCAGCGGTGAGCGGAGAAGGTTTGGGAGCTGGGGAGATGGGGCTGTCGAGGTTTCAGTTTTTCAACGGTGCCATCCTGGTGGCTTGAAAATCTGCCTGGCCTTGGTCGGAAGCCGAAGGATCGGCGCAGCTGGGGAGATAGCTCCAAGGCTATCTATTGGCTCCGCGTGAAGCCACGATGGCATTCCGCCAGTGCTGACCAGGCTAGACTGCTTGTTATCTTGTCTAACCTCATTAGGCATGTTGTTTTCTTCTGATGCGCCCAACCTACGATGATACAGGGCGCATGAGTCAAACTTTCATGTAGTCTGTAGCTATTTTCATGGAATCGCGACCTGGGTGTTAAGCAATTGTGGAAGAGGTAGGGTTTGTATATTTTCTATTTTATCTATTGACTTAATTATACAGCAAGGACTTCACAATCTTTGTTCGAGAAAAAATTGGCTGCCATTAACAAGGTTTCTAAGGAAAGCAGTGATGTTAATATTCGTGCGTCTCAGAAAACGTTTCATAAGCTGATGGGAGAGGAACGTCCAATTGTCGCGCTCGATCTGGGCCGTACACGTCTGCCTTCTGATGTTACATGAGAAGGATTAGTTGAGGACATATCTAATCGAGATTCGCATGACTGACCTTTTCTGGCCTAGCATCTGGCGTCGGCATAAAGACAGCCTTGCCGTCATTTCCAAAGTACGCAAGGTCCTGCTCTGCTGTCAGATCTCGTCAAGTACAATTTAGAAGAATGTATTCTTTACCTTATCAAACGCCAGCTGGTTCTTCTTGGCAAATGTGATCCAGTTCTCACTGAAGGGGGCACGAGTCACTTCAAGACACCGGAAGTGCCAGATCTTCCACTGCTCATCCTGTTTCAAAAAGTCCAAGGCATAGTGGCACCAGACCCAGTGAGTCCAGACTCGCTTACCATCAATGTTCTTATCTTCAGGCTCGTAGAGAAATTCTGGCATGGTCCCCACGTTCTTGGGGTCAGCCAAGCCACTTTCAACTCCAGCCATTAACCAAAACCCCTTCGCAGTTTCACCATCACCTGCAACTTCGATCAACGGGGTGGTTGTCTCGTGTAGAATAAGTTTTCCGGGAGGTGACGGTCGGCCGCTGTGGTAGGCCATAATGCTATCGTAGTCCGTGTACACTCCGACATTGGTGTACTGTGCGTGGATCCCAGGGGTGCCTCGCTTGACCCACAGAGCCTTGATCTGTTCGTCCTGGAATAGATTGTGAAGATGCATATACTTGCTGAACTCATTCTCGACCTCACCTCGATCGTAGGCCTGATTGTATTAATGAGAATGTTTGGATAATGTTACGGTGTTTCTTACTCGTTGTGCCAGCTTCCCCACGGCCGCAAGTCTCGCCTCAGCAGTGGAACTAGAGTTATGCGAAGCCATTTTGAACTGTTCGGGGCAGATCACAATAGTTTGGAAAGATGTTTAAGGTAATACTAATTTCCATCCGCTTATTGACAGTAGTAGATGTCATGATGTTGACTTAATATAGCTACCTCCGTAAGCCTATCTATTAGGCGCTTTCCTCCTTCCCGAGCCGAGATCTCAAGTCAAATAACCACCAGCTCATCGTTGTGGTCCGAGTATCGCAACCTGACCTTAAACAGTGTAAAGTTACCCTAGATAACGCACATTTTCTGTTTAAGAGCCACGGTAGATCATCGTACCCCGCGTTTTTAAGAATTTAAGCACTTCGGTTGTTTTGTCGGCTCCACTTTCCCGGCCCGTTCTTCGGTTCGGATCCGTCGTATTCAATGATTCGACAGGCCTTTAAACGAGCTGTATCTGAAGTTTCCGGATCGACAGGTTGACTTTCGTAAGAACCCGACTTGGCCGTAATGAGATGAGAAATGTGCTTCCCCGCATCTTAGAATCGGGTTGTCCACATCCTCCCGCCTATCATACTTGATCGGGCTTGCATATATACTGCGTATTCGACAGATGCCAGATCAAGTCATGGAAGATCCTCGGATACCTTCTCTCGAGATTCGACTATCCCTATCTCCAAACTGTTCTATAATCCGTCATATCGGGGAACGACATGGCCGCCAAGAATGAATACGCGGAGCACACCGAGGAACCAGTTAAAGGTCCAAATGCACCATCAGGACACGTAGAAGGAAATGCGCTCCTCGTAGATGCCCATGGGAATATCAGACGTCTTCCCATTCCTTCGAGTAACCCCAACGACCCTCTTAACTGGAGGCCCTGGCAGAAATGGGCAGTGGTTGTGACGTGCTGCTGGTTCTGTAAGTAAATCAATACAACCTTCTGGATATCTTAATGGTCAGACTAACATTTCCATGAGCTATCATGGGCTTGGCCTTGATTGGTGGCCTGGGACCAATCTTGGGGATCTTCTTCCAACTCTACGGTCCACAGGGATATGGGCCATCTGAAATTGCATTTCTCCTTACTCTGCCATCTCTTTGCGTTGGCCTCGGTAAGCTAACATCAACCTTTGCGAAGATGAGCAGCTGATATGTATTAACATGTAAAAGGCAATTTTATTATCCTTCCAGTAGCACTAGCATATGGCCGGCGTCCAGTCTTCTTAATCTCGACCGTTGTCCTTCTCGCCGCCACGATAGGCTCAGCGGCCCAAAACAGTTACAATGGCCATCTAGCGAGCCGTGTCATGCAAGGCATAGCAACTGGTGCTTCCGAGTCTCTGCTACCGCTGATGCTTACCGAGGTTACCTTTCTCCATGAGCGCGGGCGTTTCTTTGGCTTATACTGGACCGTCCAGAATGTCCTCAGTAGTACGATGGGCTTGACCAGTAGTTACGAGGCTGCAGCCCTTGGCTGGAGATGGTACTATTGGGTGTTCGCTATACTGGTTGGCGCGGGTCTGATCCTTGCTTTCCTATTCGGATTTGAAACTCGCTTCTAGAGGCCAGTTGTGAGTCTCGATGGCAGGGCTGTGCTGACAGACGACTTTGGGGTCACACATGTCGTTCCGGACAGCGAGGCTCAGGAGTATCTCGAGCGCCATGGCATCGATGACCAGCGAGGAGATGAGATTGACGTGCCGCTGAAGAGTTATGCTCAGATGTTGAAGCCATGGGGCAGTTCTCATAAGACCCCGGGACAGATCATGTGGCTGTCGTTGCTGCGCATGGCCCAGAGCATGACTTCTCCTGCTATTCTCTTCACTGTCCTTGCCAGCTCAATCACTCTAGCGTGCGTGGTTGATGTCTCACTTACCTACGATGCCGTTCTTCAGCAATATGGATGGGATCCAAAAGATATTGGACTCATCAATCTTGGTGGCATTATCGGCGGTTTGCTCGGTGCTGCATACTGTACCTTGCTGGGCGAACCCTTCGTTATATGGATGGCCAGACGCAATCACGGGATTCATAAGCCGGAGCACAGACTGATCGTCTTGATGCCTGTTGCTATCCTCGGATTTTCAATGCTTATCCTCTACGGGTTCATGGCAACAGCGGCATTCGAAGGTGGCGGTTCGTACTGGGGCATCCTGGTTAGTTGGACGCTCTTCCAAGTGACATTTACCAGTGTCCTCATTGTCACAACCACGTTCGCTGCTGAGGCTAGTCCCAAGCATCCAGGACCAGCTCTTGTTATGGTTATTGGAACAAAGAATATTGTGTCATTTGGTGTTGCTTACGGACTAACGGACATGGTGCAACACGGAGGTTACACATGGACCTTTGGGGTACTGGCTGGCATCTTCGGAGCTATTTTCATATTGGGAATCCCTATCTACATGCTTAACCCGAAATGGAGGAGATATGTTACAAGGGCAGAGGAGAAGAGGGGTATTACTACTACCGACTAAGGGTGATCGATGTACTTCTTACTGCCTAATTGGGTAGTAAGAAACGCCCCCTTTTAGTAGCTCTAGCCGACATTGACCTACTCATGTTATCCCTGCAAAGGCTCCAATGAAGATGAAAGAGAATATCGAAGCAGAATACCACGAGGGTAGACTACATTCAGTGATTCAAACTTGCTTAAACCCTCCCTTATGATTAAATCTTCCTTCTCGAACCAAAGTCAAAATGTGTATACTTTCAAGTAGATGAGTTGCTCTTTGCAGGGTTCATAATGACTCTGTATACACGTTACATGAACGGAGAAAATAGTAAAGAAGGCAGGATCATAGATACTACGTAGTGACATGAATAATGCCGTTTTTCATCTGCCTCCACAACTCGCCTTGCTTTGGGACGTCGAGATATTGATCATTCCTCCTCATTGGCTTCGTTAAGTAAGTCCCAGTCAATGTGAGGACCATTAAATTTAGATCGTCGCTCAATCCACAGAAGGCAAATGACGGTGAAGAGACCAACAATGACAGGGGCGTTACTTGAATGTCAAAGTTAGCAATGAGCTTCAAAGGAAAGCATTTCATCAAGGACTACTTACTAGTTCATTGAGCCGGCAGTTGTTGGGTTGGTCTGCGGAAGGCAGAAGACAACACCAATAACAATCATGAACACAACGGAATACAGATTGACCGCATAGCCAAACTTACCGAGGCTGAAGGCGCGTCGTGGCAACTTATCGCGACCTTGGGTAAGTAAGACGCCCTGAGGGATAACGTAGGAAACATTCAGCATCAAGCAAGCTGCGTTGATAATCGAGTTGAAGGCCGTTGTGCTTGCGACGTAGATCAAACCGTAAAGAACGCAGAATGCTGCAGAAAGAAGCGTTGTTCTCCATGGAATACCTCGCTTGGGATCAATATGCTGCCAGTATCCTGCGAATGGGAGTCCTTGCTGTCCATCCACGTCAGCCATCACTTGTTGTATAGAAATCTTTACTTATCACGGGCAAAAGCCAAGGTGATACGGCTGCAGGTCACCCACTGACTCGGGATGCACGCTGGGAACTTGGTCAGAAGGTCTTACACAGAGCCAGCATAAGCAGCTTACTGTAGTAGAGGAACGTCAGGTAAGCTTGTAGACCAGTTGCGGCGGCTTTGCTTCCAGTAGCTTGGTAAAACACCTCGAAGCTAGGGAGAAAGGAGCTTTGGACAGCCGCCAAGTCCTTGATGGAATATAGCATAGCAACGGTCCACGGAATAACTATGACGATACCCATGGCCATACTCATATTCCTGGAATTCAGTTAGCGTTAGATTACAGCTCAAAGTCTCGATCAACTAACAAGACTTGGGGAAGCTTGCGGCCTGGGCTGGGTAGCTCCTCGGCGATATGTGTGACCGCACCATTCCCTGCGAAGCAGTAAAGTGCAGCAGCAATGGAGAGGAGCCAGCCCGTACCAGTGTTCCATCCACTGATGCCACGGTTCTCAAGCATAATTGTACCCGGGGTGTAGTCTCCATCAGCCATGCCTAAGCATACTGCAATGGTCAGCACCATTCCAATGAGAGAGAAGCCTGTAATCGATTCGGTCATAAAGTCGAGATATCTTTGTTTGATAGTGTAGATTGGAATTACTATTGAGAGTCAACAAGTCAGTAGAGGCTTTTCGGAACAGAAGTCTGGAGCTTACGTGATAGGACAGTGATAGCAAGGTAGCATAGGTAGACCTGGTAACGTTGCTGTGCAAAGTCTGGGAACCAAGCTGCAGCACATCCAAAGGCAGAAATGGCAGTATAGATTAGACCGGAGCATGTGGTGATCCACCATGCAATGATATTAATCGACCCTGTAACGTAGGCGCCAAAGTTGCGAGTTTTCGGCGGTGCGATGATATACGTAAAGTCGTATTGTCCACCAGAAGACGGAAACGCAGAGCACAGCTCAGCCAAGCCGAGAAAAACAATCCACTGGGTAACAGCGGCGATGAGCGGCGCCAACAACGTAGTGACGCCGCCTCCGTAGATTAGCACGAGGCCGAAAGACGAAGCGTATGTGAGCCACGAGTTCGTGATACTGGAGAAAAAAGGCAACGAGGGTTGGCAAGATCCGATCGTCTGATGATATAAAAAACCAACCTGTATGCCAGAGAAAGTGCACCCAGCCAGGAGAAAGATCTTTCGAGTTCGGCTTTGTGCCCCTGGGCGCGAAGACGCCTGTCGTCAGCGTCGATGATGGATCCTTTGCTAATCGAGGGGGTACGGTTGATGGGCTCAGCCCGATCAAGATGTTGGGAGGGCTTTTTATCCATGGTATAATTGCGGACAGCTGACAGTTGATGAAACTGGCGAAGACTGATAGGGTCATATAAGGGGACGTTGATTTATATAGTAATTAACAACGCCGCGTTGAGATATCCACTGCCACCTAAGGGCACACTACAGGCCCTTATAGCCTCACTATCAGGGCGCAATCCCGGCGTAGCCGCTAGTACTGTGCCTTTATCTGGCCCTTGTTTCTTTATTGCTTATCTCTAGCTGAATCGGGAACTTCTTCAAAGCTTCTCATTGATATAGCACCATTTCCCCGCCTCCTTACCCCGGATTTTTATCGAGATTTTGCTTCAGCGACGCCAAGCCTTGGTCTTATCTAGTGCACTTGTGGTAAGGCCCTTGAGCAGTAATACAACTTCCCCGTCTGTCGCGATATCGGATCAAGGGAGATGTTGCTAGGAGGACGCATTAGGAAATTGCAATAATAGCCCGCGATAAGAAGTTGAGGGGGATAAATGCTACAATAGGACTAGTAGGATGGCGAGTTACAGCTGCATTGGGTCTTAGGGTAGTTAGTAAGCCGAAGTATCCTTAATACCATTCATTGACTGTACTTCTGGGTGCGATGGTAGTGAACTGTTAATCTTTAAACCGAAGGACTTGTAACAAAATTGATATGGCAATAATGATATTGCTCAAGTCCTATAGCTTGGTATATCTTTATGGCTTGAGCTATTTGGTCTGGGACTTGTCCCTAGTCTTTGAGAGACTGGCTTTTGACTTGAAAGCAAATCTAATTAGAAACAGCAAAGTCTTGTATGTATTGGATTACATGCTGTTATTTGTCATGATGTCGGTTGTTGTGTTAGTCTATTACATATCTGAGAGTATTCAGGAGCTGATAGGTTATAGAAATTCAGACCATAAGACAGGTCTTAAAACCTTTGCCTACTCTTTAATCCAGTCTTTGCTGTTAATATCTAAAGAAAAATGTTTTTATTTGCAAAACAATAGCTAAAGATACTTATAAGGCAGAGCAGTATATGTAAGAACTTAGTCCTTACATGCTCTAGGTATGCCAGCTAGTTTTAAGGCAATTGTAATTTAGCAAGAGATAAGACTTAGCAATACAATTATATTAAATTGTATTTTTTATTTTTATTTTTATTTTAAGTTTGTAAGTCAGAAAAGAAAATATTAAATTATATAGTCCTTGCCTCACTTCATATAGAAAGAGTATCTTATTCTCCATTTATACATCACTTAATGCTTATACCCCACCGAAAGTCCTAAGGATGCAGAATCTGTCTTCAGTTTGACCAGCCAGCCCAACAAGGCCGATTTTAGAGTCGTTACACCAAACTTTTGGCTGAAATGCACCTCGTCAGACTTATGCTTGATCAATGCACGGGGATGTCATTCTAGCGTGCTGGGCTGTAGCCATTTTCTTACATGCTGCAAGCCAGCAGCCGACAGCAGCAGGCTGCACGTCTTCGAAATTTTCCCCTTTTACGTATCAAGAAGAATTTATTTACATCTGCGACATGACCATAATAAATCCACTAGTTATAGTAAATCGCCAAGCGATCGGTTACTGAAATACTCCGATCCTCCTTTCAAAAACGGAGATCCCTCGATAGACTCTTTTTCTACCGAGCGGTAATCATTTCGCCTCAGCCCCAATACGAATAAGCCATTTTAGGTACCGTACGTGAAGGCGGAGGCGGGTGAGAAATTAGCGGTTTATAAAAGGGATGATAGGGCTGTGCGGGCAAGGGCTGGCCGCTAGTTTTCAGCTGGGCGCCACCCTTTCACTCATTATGATGACTGCCACTTCACTTAGCGCTTCATCCCTACCTATGATTCTCATTGTGGCTTATTTGTGAGGCCATTCATTCGTCAATGGCAAAGCAGGCTCTGGTCTGTCTGGGTCTGGGCTCAGCCATTTTGGTCTGTTGAAGTCACAGCCATGGAATTGGATTGCTACATAATAAGCAGCGTCCTCCACGTAGCAGCTTCGAGGCCTTGCATTCTCCTTTCCTCTTTTCAGATCCGTCAGTCTGTATTGTCGGT
This sequence comes from Fusarium sp. Na10, assembly GCA_002234255.1. Classification (NCBI taxonomy): domain Eukaryota; kingdom Fungi; phylum Ascomycota; class Sordariomycetes; order Hypocreales; family Nectriaceae; genus Fusarium; species Fusarium sp. Na10. Next base: position 87,997 of record NJCS01000303.1, on the reverse strand, counting down.
ACCACCACTCAGAATGCGCAGTTCCTTCTCCATCAAGGCGGCGGGCCTTGCCCTTCTGTCACATGCCAACGCTCAAGATGTATCTGAGAACCTGGCCGGTGCTATTGCTGACTACGACTCCCTCTCCCTTTTCCGTTCTCTCCTCAGCGCGGCTCCTCAGGTGCTGGCTGAAACTCTTTCCAGCCAGGGCAACAATGTCACCGTTTTGGTCCCTACCAATAACGCTATCAAAAGTTATCTCAAAGACTCTAGCATCTCGTATGTGACCGAATTAAACCAGACCATGCTCCAAATCTTCTTCTCGTACCATACGATGGCGGCTTCTCTCTCATCCGTCGATTTTGATGATTCCCGTGGACTTTCGGTTCCCACTTTATTGAAGAGCGAGGAATTCAATAACAGAACTGCAGGACCTCAGATCGAAAGCCAGTTTGGTAGTAGCGCTGATGGCCAGGTCGTGTTCGCGTCGAGAGAACGAAAAGGGAAGAGGGCTGATGGGGATATCAGCGGGGCCGTTGTCAACCTGCGAGCAGGTGAGGAGCAGAACATCAAGATGACTGCTGTTGATGGATCTTGGGGTGAGAAGAATGCCAGCAGGTTTCAGATCGTGGATAAGTGAGTAATGATACGCAAGCTGGCTAGCATCATACTAACAGAAATATCCAGGGTCCTTCTCCCTCCTCTATCCTGCTCCAAGACGGTTCAGGCTTCCGACGACAAGAGACTCACAGCCTTGAATGGCGCTCTTATCAAGGCAGGTCTGTGGCCTGCTCTCGACGCTTCGAAGAACGTTACATGTCTTGCTCCCTCTACCCAAGCTTTCAAGGACGCGGGAAGCCCCGACGTTGAGCTGTCGAAGGAGGATCTGGGTGGAGCGCTGCTGTAAGTTGTTTGTTTGCCTTCTATACGCAAGAATGTGCTGACACATCTTCAAGGGCACATACCCTCAACGAGGTTACCTATTCCAACTACCTTCGCGACGGTCAAGTAATTGGAACTCTGAACAAGACTGAGGTTCGAGTTAGAATCATAGATGGCGATATCTTTTTCAACAACGCAAAGGTCATCGAGGCGAATGTCCTTACCAACAACGGTCTCATCCATATGTAAGTCATGACTCAAACATTCATCGCATTGGGCATGCTAACAGTTGCAGCCTCGATTCAGTCATTCAAGCTGGTGGAAAGCCCAGTGAGACCAGCACTGGAACGTCAACCGCTGAAACTGCAAGCGCTACGTCAAGCGGGTCGCAGCCGACCTCGAGCTCTGCGACTGTTTCCCCAGACAATGGAAACTCTGGTAATCGCCTGTCAATTGGCTTTGGCATGTTTAGTCTCTTGGTTGCGGCTTATGCAATTATGTGAAAATCATTATTAGGAGTATTGGACATGTATGAAATTGTAATAAATTCTTGGGTTCTAATGAACATTATGCCGATTCTTCACAACCTGATGTTAATGTTTTAAATGGGTGTAACTACAGAAATTGCTTGGGTTCTTACTAAACATCAATTCTTGGTGGATGTGTTTCCATATTACTAAGACGAGGTTAGAGAAGACGCCAAGCTGGACTGGACTTTCACATTTCGATTTGTTTCATCCGACGATATTCTGCTCACGCCTCGGCTTGTGGTCAATTGCGGGGAGAATCTGAGAAGACGCCGGTTGTCGGTCTCGGAATGAGGGGGAGAACGGGCCGCCTACTGAGCGGGGTTCTTAGTCAGCGCGTATGCACTCGATATGAAACCTACTAGGTTCAATGCCAGGTCCCTGCGACAATTAGCAAATAATAGCATTTTCAGTAAGTCTATACCTGGGTTACGAAAGTCAAAGACCATGTCCGCGTCCAAAGTTGCACTGGTCACAGCTGCAAGCAGTGGTCTCGGCGCAGCGATTGCTCGCATGATTGCCGTCGACCTGGGGATGAACGTGGTGATCAACTTCAACAGCAACGAGTCTCGCGCAAAAGAACTAGTCCAAAACCTTCAAGCCGAGTGCGAGAAAAAGTACGCAGGCACAAATATCTCGATCCAGGCCATTCAAGCAGATACGTGCGACAAACAGCAGATCAAATCGCTTGTTGATGAAGCAGCATCGAGGTTTGGCGGTCGTTTGGATGTCGTCATATCCAATGTCGGATGGACAAAGATGCGTCAGTTCTCAGACGTCGACGACAATGTTGACGAGGATGACTGGGATCGCTGCTACGTTGCCAATGTAAAGAGTCACCTTTGGCTTTTCCATGCGGCGAAACGGTTTCTTGAGGAGAGCAACAAGCGAGAAGCTGGAGTGCCTATTTTTATGTCTACAGCTAGTTTGGCGGGTGTGATCCCGAGCGGAAGTAGCGTGGTATGTTCTTATGATCCTAAGAAGAGTTGTCATTCACTGACTTTCGCCGTGTAGCCGTACGCCGTCACAAAGGCTGCCCAGATTCACCTTGGAAAATGTCTTGCCAAGATAGCTGCGCCATCAATCAGGGTAAACACTATTTCTCCAGGAATATTACTAACGGTAAGTCAATTATTTTGAGTCGTTGATGGACACAGTCTCATCTTGATATAGGAATGGGGTCTTTCGTTTCCCGCAGAGCGACTTGAAGCTGCTCGTGACACGAATAAGTTGGGACGTTTTGCCACCGTCGAAGACGTTGCGGAGCAGGTTAAAGCTTTCGTCGTGTCCAAATCAGTTACTGGACAGAATGGGGTCGTCGATGCGGGTTTTGGTTTGTGATAGAGCATTTAATTACTTCTGGGAACTGATGTATCTCCAAAGCCCCCAGCATATCGAGATGACGAGGTCATAACGTTACTTCAATCAGGAATGTAGCTACATTATATTCGCTGTGTAATTGACCCCTGAATAAATATACTACAATTAATGCTAATTATCTCTCTTTTTAAATTTCTTTCTATTATTATCTTTGTCTTATACCTTGCTTATTGTTGGGTATTTAATCTCTTTGAGTCTGTTTTTCTCCCCAGCCCTGTTGAAATAGTGTAGGGTAGGTCGCCTATTGCCAGGCAGCTAGGAGGAGCCCAAATTACATCTACCAAACCCCATTTCAGCTAAACTTGAAAGGCTCACATAGAATTTATATTGCAAGTGACTAAAAAAAAATGAGCTTACCATATGTTAGTAGGCTTTTAGCAAAGCTAATTTTGGCTCAATGTTGAAAGGTTTCTAGCTCGCTTGGCTCTCGGGGTGCACAAATTTGACCGCCCACATTTCCGAAGTCTCCCCCGCAAAGCCGATCTATGATCGTGCTACACCATACGGAGAAGACCGGGGAGCGTCGACAGCACCAGCAGGCGGGGACAGAATGAAATTCAGTAATCATCAAGATCATGTACTATAAGGGCTGCTTGGCTTGATGAGAAGAAAGAAAGAATTACACATAAGATAATCTTTTTACATCAACGGTATTAGCAATACGAAGTTAAACCTATTCCATCATGGCTCGAACATATCTCAAGCGTCCTGCGTCCACCAATTCAACAAGCAAAACCACCAATGGTTCCCTGCCTGACGTCCCCAAGATAGTCAAGGGGGTAATTGATGACGTTCGGCGAGAAGGTGATGCCGCTGTACAGCGCTACAGCGAGCAATTCGACAAATGGTCCCCTTCCAGCTTCAAGCTCTCGAAGGAGGATATCGACAAGGTCATGGCGCAGGTCCCAGAGCAGGTCATCAATGATATCAAAACTGTTCAGTCCAACGTCCGAAAGTTTGCTGAGGCCCAACTGAACTCAATCAAAGAGTTTGAGATCGAGATGGCTCCTGGTGTATTCCTTGGTCAGAAGAACAACCCAATTGACTCAGTTGGAGCGTGAGTACTTGATAGCTCAGACTTAGAGTTCTGATTTGCTAATAGCTGCCTAGATACATCCCAGGAGGGCGGTACCCCCTGTTGGCCTCTGCACACATGACCATCTTAACGGCCAAAGTAGCAGGCGTTAGAAATGTAGTAGCCTGTACGCCCCCGGCAGCGGGTGAAATTCCCCTAGCCACAGTTGCTGCCATGTATCTCGCAGGTGCAGATGAGATCTTCATCCTCGGTGGCATTCAAGCCATCGCAGCAATGGCAGTCGGAACGGAAACTGTACCCAAGGTGGACTTCATCGCAGGTCCAGGGAACGCGTTTGTTGCCGAGGCAAAAAGGCAGATGTTTGGTCAGATTGGAATCGACCTCTTTGCCGGGCCAACTGAGGTTTTGATCGTAGCAGATGAGACAGCAGATCCGTACATGGTCGCTACCGATCTTCTTTCTCAGGCTGAGCATGGACCGGATACACCTGCTGTCTTGATCTGCACCTCGGCTGAGGTGGCCAAGAGCGCCATGAAATACTGCGATGAGCAGCTGACTACGCTCAAGACTGCAGCGGTAGCTAGTGTCTCGTGGCGTGACTACGGGGAGGTTATCCTCGCTGATACGGTTGATGAAGCCTATCAGATTGCCGACGAGTTTGCTTCCGAGCATGTACAAATCCTCACTGCGAACCCCAGAGAAGCGCTTACCAAGATGCAACACTACGGAGCCTTGTTTCTGGGACCAATGACCTGCGTCTCTTTTGGTGACAAGGTAAGAAGTCATAAATCTCACTGAACATCATTAATGCTAACATTGCTGTGCAAAGTGTATCGGCACGAATCACGTTCTGCCTACAAAGCACGCGGCGAGGTACACTGGCGGTTTGTGGGTGGGAAAGTTCCTCCGCACTGTGACCTATCAGGAAGTCAAGTCCGCTCAGGCAAGCGGTGAGCTTGGTCAGCTTTGCGGGAGGGCTGCGCGGGTGGAGCTGTTTGAGGGCCACGCGAGATCCGGAGATATTCGTGCACATCGATACATCGGGGACAAATTTGAGTGGATCAAACCCTAATTAGACACTTAGACTAGAATCATACACTCCTTTTGCTTGGTTAACTAGTAGAATGTACGCTTGTTTTGTAGCTAATAACAACTCCATTCACGTGGTCCACCAAAAGATGATTTTTTTCGGGACCACTCCTTGCCCTCCACATCCGAGGTAAACCTTAAGCTATTCACGGAATCTCATCATCTACTCCGTATAGGTAGGCTAAAAGCCCAACTGCCGGGTCTTGTTGAGTATTAATTGTTCTCAAACGCTGTCTTATTCTGCTAAACAAATCGCTTTCATCTACCTATACAATCAAGATGGACAACAAAGCACCTGCCAACAACGCACGAAAAGATCTAAGAACCATCAAGCGGTTCGTCACCACTCACACTCCTGAGGGCACCACGGCCTTCTCAGACGCGTTGCCCGAGGACGCTCCCTTCCAAACCCTACCAGACAATGTCGACTTTGCCCTCTGCTACGCGACCGACCAATTCCCCGTCAACCTTAACGATGAGGCGGATATCAAAACATATCGACACTATACGGAAAACCTTCCAGGCATTACTCTGCCAACGGGAACAGTCCTACGCGTCGTCGATATACCTCCTGGCGCGATATCGCCGATGCATCGCACAATCAGCTTGGACTATGGAGTTGTCTTGGAAGGGGAGATTGATTTGATCCTTGACTCTGGCGAGAAGCGAGTCATGAAGAGGGGCGATATCTCAGTTCAGCGGGGGACCAATCATGCTTGGAAGAACAGGAGCGAGGAATCGTGGGCAAGAATGCTTTATGTTTTACAGCCGGCTACAAGTCTGAAAATTGCCGGTCAAGAACTCCACGATAACTCGATGCATACCATTCCTGGGTATGAGGAGGAGGGTGTAGCCAAGGACTAGCAGATCCATACGAGAAACAGTCAAGTGAGCTTTTATATAGATTCAATATTTGTCACTTAAAAAATATCGTGTTGTCATTCATCACCGGTGTTCGCGCCCTAAAACTTAACTTTACAGTCCGCAGTCATCCCCTAGTAGGTAACAACATCTTAAGTCATATAGCGACGTGCTATAGTCGTAAAATTTATCAGATAAGCTAGCGCAAACACAACTCCAAGAGTTTCATGTTGACTATTAACGTGAGAGTCTGCCACAGCCCGAAATTCTCTTCGGATGCGGCTAGTGGACTCAGCAGCACCGATGCGGAGGAGACGTGGCGTTCCCAACGTACTCAACGTCCCCCACATCGGCTTCACCTATACGTCGATTTCGGCTCGGCCCAGCTTATCCAGAAGCTGCTCAAGGTTCTCGACCAAAGGCGGCACAGCCTCGACGTGCGAGAAATTGGCACTCAAAATGCCGAGAACGTAGTTCACGACCGCCTCCCGGTCCATCAGCCGAATGTGAGAACTGCCGAGCTGGGGTGCAGATGGTTGGATGACCGCTACCGAAGGCACCCCGCGGCTGATGAACCTTTGAACGAGTGGAGATTCCGGCCCGTTCAAACAGACCATCTCCTCCTGATTAAAAATGGGATCATTCTTATTTGCTCCTTTGACCTGTGACACCACCGCATAGGCCCAAAGGGCAAGGTTCGCTTGATATAATGCAATAGTGTAAAAGCACCGGAGACGACCAGGCTCAAACATCTCTGCTGCTCTTATAATCTGGCCCGCGTACCATATTGCTTTCCGTGACTCAGGACTGTTGGTCCAGTCTAGAAGTAAAGCCAGAGCGTTCCGGGCATCACTCTGGTGTCCCTTGCCCGCAAACAGCTCAACCTCCTCAAAAGGAATGTGCAAGTGCATATACACGAGATGATACATCATGGTTACCGGACCGTCCTGCCAGCCTGCCTCATCGCCCATCATGTTGACACGAAAGCGATGCAATATCTGGACGATCTCTTGTTGCCGAAGAGTCAATGCTGGGTCCGAGTGTCTCGGTTTATCTAGCACGGCAATGCTTTGGAGACATTGCCAGACCATTCCCCAGATACCTGAAAGGATGATAAGCTGACAAAACGAACCATCATAGCTGCCGTCAATTTCTGCGGCGTTACGGAAGTAGTCGTATAGTGTGATCCTTGTGTGTTGGCGCTGCTGCCTCAAGTATATGGCTTTCCATGCTTCTGCATCCTTGGCAAGCCATAGATCATTAGACTCTGGCAGGGGCGTTTTGAGCTCTGAGAAGGAAATCAGGGGACATGTCGACATAGCAATGCTGACTTGAGTATCTAGAACAAAGCAGTGATAGATGAGTCTGTTGTAGTTCTCTTGTTCAATCCAGGCAAGCCACTTATTTTGCAAGGTTTCGCCTGTATCCTCGGGCAACGGAGGATCGGCGGGGGTATAGGCTTTGCTAAATCTTCTACCGCGCCGTAGCATCTGTGATCGAATTATTAGCCACTCTATAATAAAATAAAACTGAAGACAAATTGACCGGGGAGGAATAACACACTGTGAAGGGCATCTGGCGCTGGCTTTCAGCGATTTCCATCTTCCGCTTAATACCACTCCACAGCCCCATCTCAATATCCAGTACAAATGCTTGGAGGGCCCAAAGACTTCTAGTCCTAGAATTTGCACTTTCAAACAGTATAGGCAACGACATACGAGCTACCTCATGAAGAGCAAAACCAAGGGCATGCAAGATCTTGGAGTCAGCAAACATAGTGCCCATGTTGACAATGGTGAGAATAAGCTCTGCTCCCTGTTGATTTGGCTCGAAAGAAGGGCCATGTATCCACGAGTCGGTCTGGACGCGATGGTGGGAAAAGAAGCTCTCGATGAGCTTGGACAGAATCTCGGAGTGAGGGAATGCTCTGATAATGGCGAGTTTGCTTTCTGGCTTACAAGAGTTCAGTGTTAATAGCAGCAGCTGGTCTCTAAGGCCAACGGAGAGTGGTTTGAATCGCTGACTGCTTACTTCCAAGCTGCTCAGCTGGATGGCGTCCTGGGGACTGTCTCCAAGAACAGACAGGGCCTTGATGTTGGAGTTGAGGTGGTCATTCTGCGACGGCTCCCAGATTCCGAGGGCTGATTCCTTATACGCGACGTGACCCAACACAGCTGGGCGAGTATTATTGCCCAGATTCGGCGTTTGAGTCTGAAGATTGAGCGCTGCAGATGCCTTTGGCTCCAGCAGAATTCCGTTGTAATAGAAGGATGGGCTGCAGGGCAAGTCCCAGAGATCCATGGCAACATCGTCGAACCGCGGATCCCCATCGACCCGGAAGTCCAAGGGACCGTGGGACAGAAGCGGATCGTACATTTGATGAATGCTAGTCAGGTCAGCTTGTTCTATCGGACGGCTCTCCTGTCCCTCTACGGGAGTCATGACCCCTTTCAGGAACTTGGAGAAGTCGTCCTCTGATAAGCTTAGGTGACTCGGTTCCAGCACGGGTATGAATAGTTCTTGATCTGCTTTCTTTAGCAATTGGTTTCTGAAAGGAGCGACTGAATCTATTCTCACCTATGGTAGATTGGATGCTAGTTTCTGGTGATGTCTTATCTCCTATTTCTGTGAACCGCGTATCTCGCTCGCAGGTGATTCCTTTGGTCACACAGCGTCTGCAGGAAGGATCTTCATCGCACTTGAGCTTGGATCCCGCACAAGCTTTACAAGCTTGAGACACGCGAGGCGCAGCATTAGACATGCGCTTATATCGCTTCGCACCAGACTCTGCGCCATTATGCCCAAGCACATGACGTTTGAGGATATCTCTAATCGACACAATAAGGTTAGTGGTTGCCGACTTGGTAGGGTGATTACATACTGGCGCCCAAAGGCCTTATCGCAGATATGACAGCGAAACGGCTTATCTTGCGCATCTATCGTGAGTGTGAGTAAACCGGAACACGGGAATGCCGCGACGCTGCAACTGACGAGATCGGATATGACGGGTCAAGTGGTCCACGCGCCCGAAGGAGCGTTGACAATAGGAGCATTGGAAAGGGTTCTGTTGAGGAGACGATAGGCGTCTCTTTGTCGCGGGCGGAGCGCTCATATCGCTCTTGACTGCCAGAGCAGGATTGAAAATTTGAACATTGTCACGGTGGAAGAATGGTCGTGATGGATGTTGCTGGGCTGGACTGATCTATGGACGGCATGACCTGCGCCATGATACTAGACTAACTAGAGTGAGTTAAAGACTAACTTAGTATGGTAAATTCTGGGGTCGTCGGGATGTGGGCGATGCGGGGAAAAGACGCTACTACACGGATCTTTTTGTCGCTGGCCCTAGGGTAGGCATGACATTGGTCGGGGGGCATGTTAAAAGGGAGCTGCGACGAAGCTGAGGGCGGGAGCAGACAGTAAGTAAGTGTCGTCAGTTAGTGAGTTTTGGCTGCTGGAAAACAAGCTATCAATTTATAGTTATGCCTGTCCTTCACATTCGCTCAATAAGGACGGAGTCAACAGTGAATCCGTAATCCCTAAGCTAATGGTTCATCAGTGTTCGCAGCATAAGGCGAGGCATGTTAGGCCGCAGTCATACCAAGTAAATTGGTTCATCCACAGAATGTATAGCAACTTGCAATTGCTGAATGCAAATCTCATTAAACAGTACTTCTAGATATTATCCTTCATCACAATGCTAATAAGCCATTCTGGGTTCCCGAATGATACCTACTCGCCCACTTCACGATCCACATTCCAGTGAACAAACTTCTCAATGTAACCCCAACTCCAGGTAGCATGGCGGATCCTTCGACCCCAAATATAAATAGGTACCCAGCACAGAATGACCGCCCCCGAGATTCCAGCCATGGCGCCAAACGCATTGGCATATCCGCTCTTATCAATCCATGGATTAGTGTAGAAAGAGAGGAGAAACCCGAAAGCAGCTGTATCTCGTCAGTTTAATTGATCACGCCAGGCCATGGAGGCATTAGACTTACACTTGAACGCCAGCTGCGTGACTGCCAACTCTCCTGCAACAGGACGGTAGCTGTCAATTGTGTAGACCAAGCTAACGTTGGTAGCTTGAACGATTGCCAGGTTCACTATCGGCTCGAATTAGCATTTACAACTGGGCGAGAGAGTTCTGGCTAGACTTACAAAGCCCAAGACCAAGGGTTGGGACAATCCAGTGCCAGTTGCGGTCGATGCCTACACCATACAGGACCAAGGACAACGGCGCGACCACAAATGAGATCAGGATCGCAGGCAGTCGCATCTCTGGCTCTCGAATGCCACCATTCTTCCGAGTCAGCCGATCCGCCACCATGTCACTAAAGTGACCTCCAAAGAATGCTCCAACACCGGCCCCTATGGGACACGAAATGAAGCATAAGCCAGCTTGCCACGGCTTGAAGCCGTACGTGGCGGAAAAGGCGACAGCAAAGTTGGAACTGATGGCGACAAGGAAGCCGATGGTAACAGACATGACGAGTGTAGCCCAAAACACTGGAGGAAGGGTAAGGAGAACAACTGGTCGGAAGAATAGCTTGAGAATGGACTCTTTCGTGTGTGTACCGCTGTACAGGGACAAGTTCTGCCAAAAGGTACACTTTGGGGTTGGAGAATAAGATAGTTGTCCAGATGCCGAGACTTCGTCAAACTGTACCTTCTCAATGTCCTCATCCTTATCCTTGCGATTGGTCTCAATATGCGTATGTGTTCCTTCTGTGATTTCCTGGCGGTTGTAGACGGTCTCGGGGAACGTCAAGATGATCAGAATGGTACACACTCCAATCAAAGCGACCGATACCCAGTAGATATACCGCCAGTCCAGGTTGATGGTAATGAGTCCAGCAACAATGATTCCAGCACCCACACCAGCAGACAGTGCCGTGGTATATATCCTATCCATGTGATTAGTGGAGGTAAATCGGTCATCCAGACATGGTCACTTACGCCATGGCGGCACCTCTCTCGTGCAAGAAGAACAGGTCCGAGATAGTCAAGGGGGCGAGACATTCAGCGACACCTGATGCAAAGCCCATGAGAATGCGCGCAGCCAAAGCACTGCCGTATGTAGTTGCACCACCAGCCCAAGCTGCGACAGCTGTATACATAATGAAGGAAAGGACATAGGTAGGTCGACGGCCGTACTTTGCAACGAAGGGCATCCATATGAGGTTTCCCATGCCTTGGAGAAGAGCAGTGGTGGTGAAGAAATAGGCAATCTTGGAGACTTTGGCACTGAAATCGGGACCAGGTGGACCGAAGAAGGACTCGGTGGTGCTGACGATGGCGACAGAAGGTCCAGCGGCGAGGAAGTTGCTGAAGAAAATAGCGCAGGAGACGAGGACGGCGATGTAGAAACGGTATGGCTTGGACCTATGCGGTGCTCAGCATGCTTCACAAGGGTGAGGACATGAGCCAGGCGAGGACTTACCAGTTGAGGGGATCATTGGGGTCATTCGTTGGGGTTGGTATGAGGATTATCTCGTTGGTCTCTTCATTGCGGAGGCGCAGACCACCCAGCATGTCGTTACGGCCATCAGGCGTGACCGTGCTGGTCTTCGGGATATCGATAGACATGGTGTTGATGTACAAGTGGTCAAGGTATACGATGAACAGAAAAAGCTGACGAATCGCGAAACCTCTAGCAAAAAGGAGAGGATCGGCTGGCGAATGTTCTAGAGCCCTTGAAAAGTCCAATAGGTGAAAGAGGGCATAGCGGATTGTATTTAAGCTCGAATACGGCCAGCGCAGGCTAAGAGACACTCACGTTGGCGAGCATGCACTGGATGTGTTGATGGTTGGTTGGCTTGGAAAGGGGGACAGAATCTGCTAGCGACGCGCTCTAACGCGGATGAGGGGCGGCTCCACCAATCACTACCTAGTTAGTTAGCGTGTCTTCCCCACGGGGTTTGAAGCAGTGAAAGCAGATAAAGATAGGGAGAGTTTTGTTCCGATGCTCCCCCAGAGAACCCCACAAAGTGCAAGGGTATGTGACTTGCTCTGCTGGGTTGCTGAGGCAGAGAGGCTACAGAGCGGAATAGGTAGTGGTTCGTACCGGCAGTCCCCTGCCTCGTTAGCTTAAAGTGGTTTAGTGTCGACCACAAACCGATCCGATGTGGTCTTGACCCCTCAATCATCATCGGCCCCGCCAATAGTTGTCGATATGAGAAAACAGTACCTGGATATCATGCATCGGGACCGTGGCCATGATTCTGACCGAAAGGCCGAGGTTAAGGTTCAAAGAACCTTGGACCGTCAGTTGCAAAGCCCTTAGATAAGACGCAAGATCTACTCATCTGGTCCGAGGATTCCTGGTCGTTGAAGAACAAACCCATTATATCGTAACTAGGACAGAATGGTATCCAACGGCGTCTCTAGTACACTCACCAATGGCCACGCTGCCGCTGCCGAGCCCAATGGGCTCAACATCATCGTTATCGGGGCCGGTATAGGCGGTCTCACCGCTGCCATCTTTCTCCGCAGGCAGGGCCATCGAGTCACGCTACTAGAACAGTCTCGCTTTGCCAACGAGGTAGGAGCGGCGATGCATCTGGCCCCCAACGCCAATGGAATCCTCCGCCGACTTGGTATCTTTGCCGAGACCATAGGCGCCAATGTCTTTGAACGGGTATGCAGCTCTAAACTCGATGCGCTTATGGATGTCAGACACTAAAATAGTATCGCTATGACTACAGATTACGGAGTTCAACGCGGCCAATGAAGTGGTCCGTGATGCCGATATCACGGAAGCGAACAAGATCTGGCAGCATCCATGGCACTTGGTCCATCGCGTACGGTTACATCAGGAGCTTAAACGACTTGCAACATCCCCAGAAGGACCTGGCACTCCCGCTGTGCTCAAAACGTCCAGCCGCGTTGTCGACGTTGACACGGAAACAGCCACCGTTTTCTTGCAAGATGGTAGCCAAGTTCAGGGCGACTTGGTCGTTGGCGCTGATGGAGTTCATGTAAGTAACGATACTTTCAGCTTTTGATGCTGCATCACTTCGCTGACAAGAATCTATGCATAACAGTCTCGGTCCCGTCACAAAGTCGTTGGCAAAGAATGGCAAGCTTACAGTTCCGGCAAGAGTGCTTTCCGCTTCCTCGTCCCCCGTCAAGCTGCGCTCGATGACCCAGAAACCGCCCAATTTGCACAGCACAACGGCCAGCTCACTATATGGTATGCTGCCGACAGACGTATTGTGATGTACCCATGTGATGACAACAAGATGTTCAACTTTGTCTGCATTCATCCGCGAGAAGAGAGCGATCCTGGGAGCAAAGAAGGTATGTTCTGGCTAGACCCTTGACCTGGCACAAATCGTTGACAAATACTTGCAAGACTGGAACAACGAGACAAGCATGTCGGTGTTACTGGGTGTATACAAGGACTTCGACCCTGCTTTGTTGAAGCTCCTTAGCAAAGCCAGGCCAGAGTCCCTCAAGGCATGGGAGCTACTAGACATGGACATTCTCCCAACGTGGACCGACAAGAGATTGACTCTTCTTGGTGATGCTGCTCATCCCTTTCTCCCTCGTGAGTATATACCCATCACCAACACCCATGATACGTACCTTTCCTTCAAGAAGTACTAACCAAGTTTTTCTAGACCAAGGGCAGGGCGCTGGTGTTGCTATCGAAGACGCTGCCTCCCTCGCAGTTGTTCTACCACTAAGTACCTCCCCGGAAGAGGTCCCTGAGCGGCTGCGTCTTTACCAAGACTTTCGCTACGATCGGGCAAATCGGATCCAAGAGTTCTCACGCCAGGCAGGAAAGGACAAGCCGGATAAGGACTTTGACAGTCAGTAAACCTTGCAGACGCGCCCTTGCATGCCAAAACTAACAGTTGTTTTTACTAGTGATGGCGTATACCAACTTCAACCTGGGCCATGATGAATGGGACAATTCCACCAACCGTTTCAGGAAGTGGGACTGGGCTAGGAAGCCTTATCTCTACTGGAGAATGCCCGTCTCATTTGGACCCTTCCCCGGTCCACGCCAGACCTTCACAGGCGAAGCTAGAAATGCTACCAACTCGACATTCACAACAGCCTCCATCAAGTTCAAGACCTCACGAACTCTTTTACAGAATCTCTTCCCTTCTACTTCTTTCCGATTCAAGAGTCCCGGAACAGTCGCATATGCTAGCTTCTCGCAGACCACGCTTAATAAGATGGAGTGGCTGGGCGGTTCTGGTTACAGACAGATTGGGCTGTACATCCACGGCGTCCAGTATGTACAGAAAGATGGCACCGTTCGTGACGGGACATTCTTGCCTATCTTATGGGAAAGCCTCACGGATCCAATTGTCAGTGGCCGGGAAGAGCTCGGAATGCCAAAGCTGTATTGCTCCATCGACGTTTGGAGGCGAACAAACAGCTACAGAATTCAGACAGGCTGGCAAGGCGTCAACTTTGGCTCGTTCACACTTGAGGGTCTTCGAGAGATAGACAGTGGCAGCTCTAAGGGGACGATCGGAGGCGAGGATGACGAGGGCATCTTTGCTTATAAGTACATCCCAAAGGTAGGGGATCGTGGTAAGGCAGATGTCGAGCATGCTACCTTTGTACCTCATGCAGAAGAGTCCAAGGTCGTACCTAGTAAGGTACTGAAGGTCTTCACTACAGACAAGGCCAGCTTTGAGTTTGATCCTCATGATTGGGAAGCCCTGCCGACGCTCTACCACGTTGTCTCGAGGTTGGCAGAAGTCCCTGTTTATGAGATCTTGGGCGGAAAGGTTGTTGAGGGTCTTGGCGTCCCGGACGTGTCCAGTGCTCGAAGAATAGACTAAGCAAGAGACTGTCAGCTCTGAGTGTACAAGTTTCATAGCTTTAGCGGTATTGAAAGAAAGGATCAATCTACATTATCTGACCATCGTTGGTTGGGACCTATAAGGAGTTTCCACTTGCCAATGTGACATATTCTAGAGCCCTTGAATCCAGCTTCTTGGCACATATCCTCTCTTCATATGCTATGAGTTCGAACCTATATGTGTTGATTGCAGTTGGGATTTGTCGCTGAGAGTTTGAAACAGCACAAAGAACCTAAACACCGCCTTATACCACCCTCAAAGTATCCTCGTTATACACACAATCTTTCTGTGTTATGAGAGTTCATCTTTGTTCAATTGCGATCTTCTGACTACCTCGGTAGTAACTAATCAATGTGAAGTCCTCCGTTCACATGCAAATGTACACCGTTGACCCAGCTTGCCCGCTCATCACATAGAAATCCCACCGCAAACGCAATCTCTTCTGGCGTACCCATCCGCTTCCCTGCAGGCGTGGCATCGATTGTAGGCTGCAAGATACGCATGGCCTCCTCGCCAGCAGCCAGAAAACCTTCCGTCTTGGTAGGACCGGGAGACACGGCGTTCACCGTGCACCCGTACTTGGGTGGAAGTTCCTTCGCCCAGCATTTAGTGAAGGAATCGACCATACCCTTGGTCCCGGCATAAATGGTTTGCAAGGGAGGAGAACCTCTTGAGCTAGCGGAACAGATGTTGACAATTCGTCCGCTTCCTCGTGTTAGGTGCGGAAGGCTGCTCTGGGTCAGAAGAAAGGTGCTGCGCCCATTGATATTGACCAATAGATCCCAGTCATCCAAGGTCTGCTCCTCAAGCGGTTTATTGACTGCTAGCGCCACATTGTTGACAACAATATCTAGTCGACCAAATTCTTTAATGGTTGCCTCGACCAGCGTTTTAGGGCCCTGAGTTGTACCCATGTCGGCGCAAACGGCGATGGATTTGGTTGGCAGAGATGCTGCCTTATTGTTGGCATTGTCTGCTTGAGAAGGGAATGGGTAATTGATAGTGACAGATGCCCCACGAGACGCAAGCTCATGGGCAATGGCGAAGCCTATGCCGCTGTCGCTGCCTGAAACAATGGCTACTTTGCCAGCAAGGGGCTCTGTTGTCGACATGGCTGAGATGTTTTTTACTTGTGGTGTGATTTGAAGAAATGAATTCAAGAACTGTAGTTGGCAAGACCTGGGAATTTAGTTAGTCAATGGATATTGATGACTGAGGTGGCTAGCTCAGCGGCTTGGTCCCCCCGTGATCAAGTTTGACTTCAAGGATTACAGGTGCCCCCGCTGCCTTTTGGAGTACTGTCACTCCGATCGGCTGAGGGGCGGAGGCTAGTCGAGCTTAGACAGATCTCACCTCCGCTCGGAATGTGGTCCCACTGTGATCGAAAGCATGCCCGAGCCTCCCCCGCAGCCAGCCGATACCCCAGATGGAGCGGTCTCGGCTCTGCAAACATTTGATCTTACCCACTAGTGACGTTCCGATCGTATAAGGCGCGTAAGAACGACGGTCATCCGTACAGTGAAACGTGCCCATATTCACCTGACTTGACCCTGCCAAACTCTCAATCTACCCAACCAACAACCATGACGCAAATTGATGCTCTTGCGCAGGCCAAATCTCAACTGCCTCCCTCGTTTCCCATCATCTGGCGAGGTGATGTGAGTTGGGAAAGGGCCAGGGTAGGCCGCGTCTTCAACCACCGCCGACCATCCAGCCAGCCTCTTGCCGTCGTCGAAGCCACCAGGGAGGATCACATCGTAGAAGCTGTTCGGCTTGCACGCACTCTAGGTGCCCGGGTCTCAGTGCGATCTGGCGGTCATAGCTGGGCAGCCTGGAGTGTGCGAGAGGGTGCCGTTCTCATCGAACTGGGCAAGTACCACGAGTTTCTTCTAGATGATAGCACCGGAGTACTCCAAGCATCGCCTAGCATGACTGGGAGGATGGTCAACAAGCTTCTGGGCTTACGCGGTCGCATGTTCCCCGGTGGCCATTGCCCAGAGGTTGCTCTTGGAGGGTTTCTTCTACAAGGAGGCATGGGCTGGAACTGCAAGGTAACGTGATTGAGAAGGCATAATAGTATCCTGGCTGACGAAATATTTAAAGAACTGGGGATTCGCCTGCGAAAAGTTGGTGGCTCTCGACGTGGTGACGGCCGATGGAGAGAAGCGACACTGCGATAAAACAACTAACGCGGAATTGTATTGGGCTGCACGTGGATCAGGTCCAGGTAAGCCATTTGCTCACTTACAGAAAGCAAACACATTTCTCATGCTTTTCTCGTGATATAGGATTCCCGGCTGTCGTTACTAGATTCTACCTCCAAACAATCCCCTCCTTCAGTCACATCCGGTCATCGGTCTACATATACGAGAAGAAAGATTATGAAGCGGCCTTTTCCTGGGTTCTAAAGGTTCGTTCCAAGCCGCCCTCCTACTTGTTAATTAATCCGCTAATGTAACTCATAGCTTGCTCCTACTTTCGACGAGGGCACAGAGATTGTTGCAGTTGGAAGAAATTTCCCGGGACGGCAAGGAGAGCATATTTTGATCTCCTTTGTCACATTCAAAAACAGTGATGAAGAAGCCCGGTCTGCGCTGCAGCCCGCTCAAGACTCTGCACCACCAGGTCACGTAATTTCGTGGTTTTGCGAGCCAACCTCCATGGCAGAGCAGTACGATGATCAGCATTCTGCCAACCCTGAAGGTCACCGATACGTAGTTGACAACTCTTATATCAGAAACGACGCCGACGTTGTTTCTGTCCTAAAAGAGTCCTTCACATCACTCCCCACAGAAAAGTCTTTTACCCTTTGGTACTCGATGGCTCCTGGCTCTCGACGCACTGTCGAGGATGGCACCATTGAAGAGATGGCGCTCTCGATGCAGACAGATCATTACTTTGCTGCCTACGTGGTCTGGGAAGATCAGGCAGAGGACCCTAAATGCCAATCTTGGCTCACGCATATCTTTGATAAGATCAACCGGGACTCGGAAGGATCGTATCTTGGAGATGCTGATTTTCAAAAGCGCTCGACTGCTTTCTGGGGACGGGATCAAGGCAAGAGACTCATGGACATCAGGAAGAAATGGGATCCGCAAGGTGTAGTGGCTGGATATCTCAATAAGGGAGACCAAAATGGTGTGGAGGGCTTGGAAAATGTACATAAATTATGATAGAGGTAAGGCTCGTGATGCAAGCATTAGCCCACAGTAGATGTCAAGATTATCTTATCAGTTATTTGCCTTGTATGGCCCTGAAAATTCTTTGCTACTTAAGACAAATAGTTCATGTACTTCTTACTGGAATGTAATTTCTTTTCTCATGAACCTTTGTAGACTTGGTAGTTCTTATGCAGTATTTAAGGTCCCTCGTGTGGCACAGTTCTGGATGCTTGGCAAGGCCAAGTTCACCCGTCGCTATTACGCTGGTTAGAAGCATCTTCAACATAAACCAGAGCGTTGAGGAGGGTGCCTATATACTTGTCTACAGCCGGGGGCACCCAAAATGCGAGATGAGAGGGTTAGGTAGTCGTATAAGTTATAAGCAAAGCATTGCATCTTGCGGTTTAGTTCGTCTTCAGCTCAGTAAGGCACTTGACATTACCCTCATAGACCACGTCTCATGTACCAGTCTCTACATGAGAGCTTGCAGAAAGACATATCGTTTAGAACTTTATTGAAACTCTCAATAGTCTAGGATGAGTCGATATGCCAGCATACCTTACACATATATAAGCTATTCGACAAAACATCCCCTCAACACAAACTCAAGCTAATATCATGCTTGGTCATTATATAAGACACACCCCGTGGACCGAAGGCTCGAGGGTCAGGATCGCTCCAAAGCAGTTCAACTATCTTTGCCCCCATCTTTACTGCACCTGGTGTGCGCGAAGCTCTAGCAAAGAATCCAGCACGGAACACGTGGATATGCTCCGGACGTCTCGCGACTGAGGCCATAATAGTGCCCGGCCAGAGGAGCATTGGACGATACGGTGACTCGCTAACAAACAGTGAATAAAAGGCTGACATGGTTTGCTCGATGCGGTTATCGATTTGAGCAGCGAGATTCGGATCCGCAAGCATGTCCGGGTGAAAGGCTGACTGGAGGTATACGATAAGACCATGCTGATATATCATTATAGCTGTAGCTTGTTCTTCGCGTGAACAAAGGCCATTCGTGTCTTCTTCGAATGCATTGTAGCCTTCTAGCCGTGTTAGAAGTGAATCATACTGTTCCTGAAACGCGGTAGTGGCTATAATGCCTCTCGTCTCTTCTTCCCGGCGAGCTTCGACAAGCTGAGAGATCTCCGGAGCCATCTCCCACAGACCCTGCCCAAAGCCGAGTAGAAACCCTCTGGATTTGTATCCTCTCAGTATATCCAATGAATAGACTGAGGGATCAATTTCCACCACCTCGTCAGATAGAAAGCTGCGGGGCGTAATGGTAATTTTGATCGCATGGTAAGCATAGAGCTCTAGCATGAATCCTTTCAAGTGTTTCAATTCATTGGACGGCGTGGGCTCGGATGTGAGGAGATTGATGTACTGTCGACAAGCTTTGAGATGATGATACATGGAGCCACTGGAATGACCTTGAACATGCTTGTAGCTGTCAGCAACGAGTCCCATGACGTTTTCATGTGAAAGAGTCTTACATCGTAGACGCAGAGGAGTAAAAGAATCAGCAGGATACGGATTGGCGTAGGTGGCCCCGTATGTTCATCCGGGAGAATGATCTGACCCGTTTCGTAAGACAAGAGCTTTTGTAATCTAGCTAGTACAGTTGCATAATGACCACGAGTTGCCACTTCCAAAGCTCGAGCTCTCTGGATAGTAGACGTCGTATCATTGACAGTCAAATGGGCTCCTCCAATAGCAAGGATACAATCAAGAACTAGATTATCAGTTGCAGCCAACGGGAGAAGATAATGAATAAAAGGGTTTCCGTCCGCGCATGGCCCTCGAGTCAGCATCTCCGCTGTAACATCCAGGTACTGCCGATAAAGCGGACGCGAGTTGTCGTTTAGATAAGCTAGGTTGCCATAAGTAGGTGCGGCCCGAGGAGAAGATGAACGGGACGTGGACTGCAGGGCTGCTGAGTCTGGGGAAGGGCCGGAGACTCCGAGTGGCTCACTGGGGCTGCCGCCTTCCGGCATAGCTCTTTGAGAAGTGTTCTCTTGAGCGGGCCAAACACATTCTTGTCCGGTTCGGGTGCATGACGAGCAGACTGGTTTGACTTCATCGCACTTCTTGCGTTTAGTGCGACATGTAAGACATCCATTCTTTGAGCGCGGGTGATTGCGGCGCCATTTCGTCGGGAAAGGGGCGCCTTGGTATGGGGGAGCAGGATCTTCTTGGTTTGCCATTGAGAAATGAAATGAGACGAGTTGCTGGATGCTGTGAGGTGATGTCGTAAGTTGTCTATAAGTACACGCGACTTGGAAGAGGCAACCTGTCGATATTGGCTCCTTTGTCCTCGAGGTCGTCATAAGGCTAGGGCTGAGAAAATTAAGCCACAATCAACTGCCGCTGTCATGACCATAAACCTCGAATGGACAGGGATTTAATCGAATTGCTAACCAAATTGAATCACTTACCAAAACGGAAACGTCGATTCTGCCTTGCAGGGATTGTGATCCTTTGGTCGCACTAGAGCTATTTTGAGCAGGAGATTGGCTAGACTGGGAGATGGACAAGCGAGAGCAATAAATTGGCATGATGTAGATACATCGAGCAATTGGATTTCGAGTCCTTTATTGGTCATAGATTTTGTCCAAAGTAAGTAGATAAGAGTAATATTGTGTGTTTATGTCTTCAGTCGAATAACGGCAAGCTTATTCCGTACAGTGATATCGATCACGTAATGACTAGAACCTTTGGCAGCCCCGCTTCCTTCAAGTCCCACCATCGTGTATCAGCAAATCAATAGTCAGTGAGAACCCTTTTTTCCCCCACAATACCACTCTGGGTTTCATTACAGCCTCATAACCGACCAAAGGTCACAACACAATACTTTGTTGCCAATGGTTCAACGGTGTCACCAGCAGACCATGCTAAGCCAGCAAAACTTTAACCGTGCCGTAACAAATAGCTATCGGATTCCAACTGCCTTCGTGAGGAGAATATGACTCAAGGACTGGAGCCCCGGTTAAACGCAACTTCTCCCTCCATGCCACCTGCGCGTTCTATAGAGAGATCCAGTTCTTCAAGAACAATGAGTTATAGTCCCATGGGAACGAAAAATAGATTCTCTCTCTACGGGCTGCAAAGCATTCCACCAAGTTCCGCTAAGCTCTTTAGCTCAATTAACGGCCTTGCCCTGAACCCATCTAGAAGACATTAAGACTTGCCCGCGTTGCGCCGCATGCCAGACCGCAGGTAGGCACGGTTTTTATTACATATAGTCTCGGATTCTTTAGGCAGGCAGGAAGAGAACATAGCAAAATAAAACCCTTCTTTATCATTAATACTAATAATAAATTGTTACTGTCCTTTAAGAGTATAAACCACAGATAAACTCTAACCGTAGTCACATACTCAAATGGAAAATCAAAAATACGCCACTGAATCTTTATCAGACTTGTCACATTTAACTCTAACTACTTTAGTTAAAATATAAGCGCTACTCAGTCCGTAGCGTGATAGTTATGAACTCGTGACAGCTCACTTGGTGAAGAATGCGGTTTCTCTTAAACCAATGAGACTCCAATACGGCGAGGCGGCTTGTCGCCAGTGTTCCCCATCATCGGCCGGCATTCCTGCACAACTGTCATTTCCAAAGTGTACCCAATCTTCCTGCTCCTAACCCCGAGCTTCTTGCGTTTGTCGTCATAATGAACGATGATGTTGTACTTCTTCTCACTAAACACAATGGCCCACTGATTGCCGACACCATTGCCCTGTACCGTACCATACTGAATAGAGCCCACATCCGGGTCCAGCTTGCATGCGTTGACTGTAGCCACTCGGTACTCTTGGGCTCTCGCCGCGGCGTGCTCATCAGGGCTCACATCAACACCTGCATTTGCGTCAGCAGCCTTGACTGTTTTAGCAGATCAGTAGCTGGCGTACCTTTGTGGTGGAAAACCTGGGAGTAATTGTTGGTGTAGGTAACCACAGACATATTTGCTAAATTCTTGAAGATGGAGATGGATATTGTTGAGCGGGTTGCTGGATGTAAGAAAGTGATGATCATCCTTTTAGAACGGAAGCTTGATCAGGTTTTATAGACAACAGAACACAGCAGACGACGTGTCGTCTAGCTACTGCATCCCTTGCGCTCAAATATGGTATGATGGGCTTGCCAAGCAATTTTCAGCTTTCAGCTTGCTCTCTTTTTGCACGCGCTAGCCGTGATGTGTAACAGCCGTGACACCAATGGGCCTGAACATCCTGGAACATCCTAACCGGCTTGTGTAATGGCAGAAACAGTGGCTGACGCCCCTCAAACTCTATAGCTCGAATCAGTCATAAGCCCAGACGTGAGGGGCACATTGGCGCTATTGGATAAGTCTAGACTTAAGCTTAACCATTACTCTTTTTTACTCATGCCTGATAATTACTTTTTGGAAAACAGGCAGAGGTGTGACTGAATCGTTTGTCCTCGGGACAGGTTTAGCGGAAAGCATGAAATGAGTAGGAGGCCAGTAAATTGTGTGATAGGTTACGTTGCCTTTGAGCGATTCCTCGGTGAAAGGTATGGTTACCAGCTAGAGGCTAAAGTATGCCGGTTTCGTTTTCTGATCACACTGTCTTTCATTGTTCCATAAATAGATTTATCTCACCTCACCGCCAGAAGCTCTGCCTCGCTCCAGCAGGATGCTTTCCCAATGACATGGTTTATAGGATATGTGGCGTATGAGCGCCTCGAGCTTCCTTGTCCCACGTCTCCAGGACGTGGTCCATGTGACCAGGCAGTAGTGTTTGCTCGTCCATGTTGACGCCAAAGGTCTTGATGTCCTGTGCCGCAAAGGTCGCCCGTGTGATAATCCTCTGTGAGGATAGAATCGTTCCTAAATTGGTCGCGACGCATTCGCATAATCTTATCCAGAACTCAAGTAATTCCCAAGATCCGTATAAGGCGGATTGTAGACAAACTCAACCTATTCTGTTATAGCGCGTCATCTATGGAGATCCGGATGGCTGGACGCAGGTGAAGTTCGGTATTTTCATGGCTTAGTGACGTCGGATTCGACCCTTACATGTCGTTAGCTAGCTCAAGTAAGCTCAGATCTTCCAACGGTGTTTGATCAAAGCACAATTCAGAGCCACCAAACTGAAGAGACGTCCAATATTCATGGTCGGAGTTGCAGGATGAGGTTGGTTGCGAGCGCCTCTAGTGAGGCGCTTGTGGGGATGTTTATGTTCTCTGTAGAGCAGTATTTTTAAATATATAGGAGGGGGATGAGAAATGGAGCTTGGAAGACACTAGGAGAAAGGAACAAGTGCGGCGAGGTTTGTTTGATCCGACTGTGGAAATTGATTGTCCACGCTAGTTTGAGGCTGTAGTGAATAGGCAGTGATAGTGTGGACTTGGTCTCTGCAGCTCAAACTTGCAGGCTCAGTGAGTGAGCTGAAATCTTTCCTTCTAGCATGATCTCCAACTTTAATAACTGCCACCTTTCTCAGTACCCTCTATTCCTTTAGCAATATTGACCTCCTGCGTCATGATAAATTGCAACGCTGTAAAATCGGTTGCCACGTGGATCATATCGAACCCAGCCTCGGCATATTGCCTCGCTTGTTTGATAGATGTACTGTAGATTCCACATTTCTTATCAAACTTGTGGCTGACCTCGAGCACACGCCCAATGGCCTCTCTCAATTGCGGTTTGACGATGCCTTCAATAATAGGATGACCGATGTTGTTGCCTGTAGGTCAAGAGTTAATGCTTACCTTGACAGCATCTATAGTGCTATACAACGTACCTAAGTCGAATGGCCCTACGAAGAGTACATCGATACCGTCGACAGCGGCGATTTCATTCAAGTTATCAAGGGACTCTTGGGTTTCGATCTGAACTATAGTAAGAAGACTGCTGTTTGCCTGCTGGAGATATTCAGTCATCGTCGGCATGGGACTGAAGCGCTCCATTGCGTAAGGAGAGCCAAATCCACGCGTGCCTTGTGGTGGGAACTTGGCGGCTTTGACGATCTCTCTGGCTTCCTGCGGAGTCCGAAGCAAAGGTACGAGAATCTCGGACAACTAGTTAGTAACTGGCCAATAAAGGTGTCACTGACACTCACTCCATGGGCGCCCGAGTCCAAAGCCCCTATTTCTTATAAGCATAATCATCTGGCAGTTACTCGCGGTGTACTCGTCTTACGCTTGATCATCCATGACTCCATACCAGGTATTCTCACTATAGGAGACGCACCAGCTGCAGCAACAGCAGGGACTGCCTCGTGCATAGCACTGTCTAATTCCACAGCCTCAGTTTCGGGGAGTAATTACCAGACATGGAATGGTACTCACCATCGATATTCCCATGCTCGCAATCGACCACCACCCATTCGACGCCTGGCACGCGAGCGAGGGCACGCGACACGTTGGCGCCAGGCACCATCTGCCAGAGCCCCATGCTCGGGCCTGGGGATTTCTTCAGTGCCTTTCTCAAGAAATTGCCTTGTTCCATGATCGGGTTTGAGTAGGGGGAGTAATACAAGAGTAGAATACTCTATGTGATGAGGGGTTGGCTGGTTTTACTGATCAGAGATGGCGGGGTATGATTAGGCTATAGCCTCGGTACCCCGACAAGAAGTATGAGGTCCTAAAGGCCAACCTTATATCCTGTAATTAGCCAGAGAGTAGCTCACACTTTCAATGATTCTTTATCATTAGATCCTATACCCTGGTAAACGTTTCATTGTTATTGGATCCGAGAGAGATCTTGGCAGGCGTAGTAGGGCGTATTATTTTGTAAGGCGCAAGGCGCAAGGCGCAGACGCTAGGTAATATTGGCATAGCGTGGAGATGGGGGTTTTCGGCCATGAAGAAAAAGCCTCAGTGAGACCTAACTGTGCTAACTTAGTTGGAGGTAATCTAATACTGGGCGAGAAACAGAAACTTACTAAGTATTTATAATGATAGCAATACTAGCTTGATTAATCGGCGGGATACTACATGTAAAATGAAACAGTTGACTAAGCCATAAATAATATCCAATCGAATGGCATGGGCTGCTTGTTCTTGGTCTTATAGGTAGAACAGATGAGTGCTAATGTATAATCCATCTCACGTCATGCTCATCCTAGAAAAGGGAAAATTTGACGACATATCGAAACCGAATTATCGACGCAAATACCACGCCGAGCTTTCATGATGGTGGCTGCGATATCCTTGGCCTTTGCAATGTCTACAGTAATACGATCGATGAGGACCTTGTCTGGAGACTCTGGTCCGGCGATGATGCCATCTATGTTGGTTGTGTAGACGGTCCTGACTTTATTGGGCCCGGGGACCCCGGAGACAACTATGGCTGCTGCAGAGGCAACCTACGCAACCAAGGAGGGACAATGTATTTACAGATGATGCTAAGCGGCTGGTGAACTGCTTGAGATCATTGAAGCTACCGCGTAGTTCAAGCTTCCCCTTGGGGTTGAGGCTTGTAAACAGGTATGCAATAGCTACAATAAGCCGCAATGGCATATTGAAGTAGAATTATGCTGGCAATGCTGAGATTGTGGGCTGGCTTCTCTTGTCTTTCCACCAGATATCGTCCAGCGGGAATCTTTCAGTAAGAAAAATAGCCCCTGGTTCGCGAAATCAGCGGCTGCTTGAGAGACTCGGAGAGCACTGACCCGATGTGTGTCTAGAGTGTTTATGGATGAGATGACACTCAGCGCTTCTTCCCCAGTAATGCCCCGATGCTCCGCCATGATCTCCTTTAAGGTGCTCTGTACCTCGCGAGCCATTGCCGCTGCAACACCACAGACATATACATATGCGCCTGCGGGGAACTTCAGCAGTGAGGTCTCTACTCCTGTCATACATGTAGACACTCCAGGGCCAGTTTCTTGACAATGCTGTGACAAGCTTGAATTTTCCTTGATTTTCTCTCTCCCATTTCTGTTCAGTCATCCACGAATATCCAGATAATTCTGGTGCATCTAATATCCCCAGCTTGGTCGTGTTCGAAGATGCCCTGGCCAGCAATAATAACAGTCATTGTATACCTTTGGGCTGCGTGGTATGGGCCTTGTAGAGCGATAAGCCCAATTGCCGAGAAGTCAGATGTTTAAGAAAGCCCCTCAAGGCAGCCACTCTTACACATCACACAAACTTGCTGTTCATGTAACATCCCGGCCTCGTTGACCCATAGATATTGGTTCATAGGTACGAGCTTTACGTCAGCCGCGGAGCTCGGCAGTTGCAACTCATTAGTGACGGGCCGTCGCTAGTTAAAAGGCGATTGGCCATGGCCGCACAGGCTGGTACTAGCGGGCTTGTTAGTTGCTATATATGACGTTTATTGTCTCGGAAAAAAAGCCAGAATGTAGTCCCCGATGACACACAGCCTACCATGCAGTACCCACCTGCCGGTTATACCCACCTACCGGTCAGTGAAAAAAAAAATTCCCCATACAAAATATTAAACTTTACTTACACAGTGCTTGGCTAAAATTAAAGTTATTTACATAGAATAGATTGTATCTTACTGAGAGTTTCATGCTATTTCATATTAGTATATTCATTTGTATTTTATATAAGCAGTTTAGTCACATAACACTAGTGTAAAATTTCTTAAATGTCTCCTTTATTACCCAGCCTCCCCAAAATTTCATTAAACTTTTATCTATAGTAGCTTCCTTTAATTGCCTTAAAAATGCCTTAACAGTCTTATATAGAGAATGATATCATTAAAGCTATACTGGATATTACAGATAATAACCTTTCGCAGCACCAGGCCGCCTAGAAGCATAGAATGCCCTAAACCACTCTGTCTAACCGATTAAGAGGCCTACCGTCAAAGTCTAAGGTCACCCAACCTGCCTAGTTGTTATACAAATCCCAAGAGGCTAGGTTAGTTACATGAATACTTTGACAAGAGGCCTTGGGCTATGCTCCTTCCTACAGTCAAGTTCGCGCCACAGTAGCTGCCCTGTTAAGACAGTAGGGCCGGGAAAGGCCTATTGGTGTATACTAGCTAGCCAGATTTATTAAACGCTATCCAGAGATTAATACAAAGGTAGGAAAATACCAGGAAGCTTTAAGGTTTAATTCCTTTACCCTAATGGCCGTTAATTAGTACTTTAGTATCCGGGAGAGCAAGTATAGCTAGATCAAGCCTGAGAATACGGTTAATATTAATAAGGGCAGTATCATGGCTGGATTTAGTAAGTACTGACCACTTCTAATACAAGACTTACTAATAAATTACAAATCTAGGTTTAGATTCCTTAGTAATTAGCAGTAGCGATCCCAGGAGGAAGGCCTTCCTTAAAGGCTTGCAGTCCTGCACTTAGACTAGTTTTATCAAAGCCATTACTGCAGATAGCTATCTTTTAAAGCCAGGAATTATCTTTAAGGGCAAAGAACTTCAGAAGCAGTAGTTTATTAATAAGTTTAATAAGATCGCCGACTGGTATTATATCACGTCTAATAACGGCTAGACAGACAACCATATTGCAGTCGAGTAGCTTAAACAGGTTTATCTGCCCCAAACCCAGCCAGCAGATAAGTCTGATGCAAGGCTCATCATATTAGATAGCCATAGGAGCTATATATCTGTAGATATCTACTTGTTCTCAATCAGAAATACCGCTAACTGAAATTCCAGGATAAGTGGATAGCCACGTGTTTTTTAAACAATGTATATTGCTATTACCTGCCTATACATTGCTCTTATAGCCTATAATTACTAGATAATAGTATTTTTAACGTATCCAAGGCTATATATCGAAAAGAACTCTAAAAACTGGCAAGCCTGACCGATTCTACGCCTGTAGACAAGGTCAACTTTATCAAGGCTTATGCTAAAGCCAGGGAAGTAAGTATAATAAAGAAAAACATCCTTTTAGGCTAGAGAGTGACTGGAAACTGGCCGATCTTACAACGGAAAGCGCTTATATATCCTAAGATTTAGCCAGATAAGAAGGAAACGACACCTAGATTAGACAGCTACAGAGACAGGCAAGTCAACTCTAATAATACGCCAAAGACTAGCCGTCACATTAGAGACCTAGGGAAGAACAAAAGCCCCTCTACCAGAAGGCAGTATTCTATAATATTAAAAGGGTTTAAAGCCCAAGAGTCCAAGATCGCCTCTTTAAGCACTAGAATAGCTAGCCTAGAGGAGAAAGTTAGCCGGTTAAGCAGAGGCAAGAAGAGAAAGTCAATACTAAATCCTAATAAGAAATTTATCTCGCTGGTAGAGGCTCTAGCAGCAGGTAACACTATTTCAGAGCCAAACGAAGCAATTAAAGGGGCAGATGTTATTAAGGATATGATTAAGGTAGGAGGGATAGAAGAGGATAAGAGGTTAAATTTAGGGAAGGAAGATTTAGGTATCATACGTACCTGCACAGGGCATGAGGTTAAAAGACCCAGAAAATATTAAAATAGATTTAATTTTGATCTAAATTCTAGAGATAAACTTATTTTTACTATTTTTATTAAGTTTTTCCTATAAGGTTAAAAAAGTGCATTATATATGGGGGAATCTTTTTTTTGCTGACCGGTAGGTAGGTATGACCGGCAGGTGGGTACTGCATGGTACATGTGGATCCCGCTGACACTGTCTTGAGTGTGTGTTGATCCCGCTGAGAGATCGACAGTCCGCGTGGTAAGGCGGCTTGACTATTTGTGGATCCCCAGCTGACAGATCGACCGCCTGTGTAGCATTCTCAAGGACAGGAGTGTTAATCCCACAAACGTACCGTATTATAGCCTCAAGTATAGGGACAAGTGGTTGAGCATCAATTTAATATAAGCTTTTCTTAAGTACTTCTAGAGTAAACAGTTTACATCAGTATATATTATAACAATTAAGACTCATAGCTGAGAGCTTTTACCACTAAAAGGAACATACTATATCTTATCGCTATAAATTCACGCTGTTAGGCATAACTACCTCCTATCCTTGGTGAGCTACCTGGAACTCCACATTGACTCTACAGAGTAACAGCCCCAATCAAAGCCATGACTGGCGGAGAGCAATTTGGTTACCATCCCCGATGACAGCTGAAGTAAGAGGTCAAGGCGAAAGTCTCGTCACAACCCTGGTCAAACGAGGGCGTACCTACCACTGTGAAAGGTGATCCGGGAGATTTCATGACGTTGAATGTTACACTTCGTACACTTTTCTCATCAAAAGATCTACTTTGGGTAGGTACATGTTGATTTATCATCAGTCGATCAGTACAGGGTCGAACGGTCGAGAAGGCATCTTTCGGCCGCTTCAGTTTCTCAACGATGTATATTGTGCGTTCTCACTTTTACTAGAGTAGAATGACTTTAGAACTTGGAACATAAAAGGAAGCACATTCCAGCCATTCCATAACCGCTTTTTCATCACAACTCATCACACTTTGTACCCAGATTCCTTTTACACTATCAACAATTTACTCAAATCTCATTCAACTTCTAAGAACTTCATCATGATGTTCAAAAACGCCCTTCTTGCCCTTGCCGCCACTGTTGGCTTGTCAGATGCTCTAGGGATCAACTGCCGAGGCAGTGGCCTTTGCAGTGGCAACAAAGGCGCTCTCGGCCAGCTCATTGCCCAGGTCAGGGCCATCGACCCCAACAAGACCTTCAGAAATGGCGAGCATGTTAGCTGCGTTGACATCAACAACATTGGCAACCACCCAGCTATTTGTGCCTTCTATCAAAATATTGGAGACCGCAGCTTTTCGCTGGCCCAGACTCAGACGTTCCTTCAGCAGATCGTCGACCACGGCTGCAAGCTTTGCGGTAGCGTCCCAACTGACCCGGGCAACAATGTTGCCAATGGTCAGCTGACTGTCAACGTCGTCATCAACCCTACCAGCCGCGATGCACCCCAAAGCCCGGCTGTCTACGAGAAGCGCAGCGACAAGACAGACCCTGCCAAGCGTGATGCGCCTGAAAGCCCTGCCGCCTATGAGAAGCGCGGTGACAATCTCCTTGTCAGACGCCTTGGTATTAACTGCCGTGGTAGCTCCACTTGTGGAGTTGGCGGCATCGGACATACACCCAACGGAGACCTGAAGGATGTTCGTGATGCTGTTGCTTCTGGCGAAGAAGGCAACTTTGGTAACGGTGAACATGTTGCTTGTATTCCCTTTGCCTTTGGAAACCTGTGTGCTTTCTACCAGAACATTGGCAGCCGAACTTTTACCAAGGAGCAGTCTGTCACACTCCTCGACCAGCTTAGGCAGCATGGATGCTCCAAGTGCGGTAGCATTCCTGTTGATCCTGGCAATGACGTCAAGAACGGACAACTCACTGTTAACTATGTCGCATAAGTGGCTATCAACTCGTTAAGCCTTGCAATAGCTAGGCCTGCTCCGGGTTGTTTGACTTCAGGCATTCCGCGATGCTAAGAACAGTCAGTATGGAGACCTTTGAATGGAAGGGGAGGATGGGTTAGTAGATTGGCGGAGAGAATCTTATAGTAAAGCAGCCTACAGGACGATAGTTTTAGTATCTCAAGACCAATTAACCTGTTTACTATATCATTACCTATTGCTTTTACTGCTGCTACTGAAGTTTACGTGTTACTGAAAGCTTAAGGTCTATCGAGGCGAGCAATTTGTTCCATAAGGGCATTTAAGACATGCTGTCAGCCTGATTCTGTTAGTGAGTTATCTATAGTAAAGGAGAAGCTAAGATCGAACTGTACTAGTTAAAGTGGTTGTAGTCTTGGTACAGTGTTCGCGAGTGAACTTGATGGTAAGCGGGGTAGGTTGAAAGGAACAAAAAAGCCAATCGCTTGTCATGAGAGCAACGGCTCATTAATTGGTTGGCGGGACGCTTCACGTGAAATGAGGCAGTTGACTAAGCCGAGGGAGTATCCAATCGAATCGTTGTGTAAGACGGTCAACGCCATGCAGCAACTCCGAGCTGAACACTTCACAGCCTGATCTACATATGATGACGTGTCGGTCTTCTTACCCAACCTGTGAGTCTTGAAATTGCAAGTTAGCGAATATCTGAGAATGGATTCAAAGTTGCGCAGAATTTTTCATGAGGTGCAGACAACTGCAAATCCCACTAGAGGTGCTAGAGCAAGACTTTAAGTCTGCCAATTCTGGCATATTCATGCCTCAGCAGATGTATCAGAACTATCGTACCGAGCTTGAACAGCTACACGAATATCTACCTGGTTTGTGCTCCTTGATGATTCAAGGCGGCTACGAATCTGTCAATCGCCTTGAAAGATTTGCTGCCGAGGTTTGGGAACACCTCGACAGCAAGAAGCCAACAGTCGCTATCCTACAGGCTCCGTCTTCAACAGATTTCTTTAATCGATTTGATGAACGAGAACTACTGCGACAGATCGCACTCCAGGCTTTGCGAAAAGCTTCACCTGGTCATCCGATGTGTTTTCTGGCCGATATGGTACACCTATTTGCAGAAGCTTCGACATGCGAAGACTGGTTCAGAATACTCGAGAGAATATTTGAGATGTTCCCGAGTTTAATTGTCATTCTGACGGTTACTGTTCTAGGGGAACGAGCTGAGAGCACGATAACATGGCCTATCCAATTCGAAAAAATGATGGCAAGGATACAAAAGAGGTCTTTGTCATGTTTGAAAGTGTCACTCATTGCAACTCATCAATTATGGGTTGCACCAGAAACACCATCGCTATTTTGGGTTGGCCCAGCACCCGAAATTGCTTCAGATTATGGAATGGGGGAAACTGGCGCCCAATTCGAATATGCTCTTCCACTTAGCTTTCCAATTCAAAACAGAAGTGGACAAGAAATATTTAAGATATCAGAAGCATCACAGGGCGACACAGTATCGGAACAACCGGGACAGCATAATTCAATACACAAAGAACTGAAAGCACGAAGGCCGGAGTCGCTTCAGCAGAGTTCTTCCTCATCCCATCCTACGCAAATCGATATAGCAGTTCTCTGCGCATTAACACTTGAAGCCGATGCTGTTGAGGCGCTCTTTGATGGGCAGTGGACAGCCGGCTACAGTCGCTCCGAGGGAGATACAAACACATATACACTGGGGATTATAGGCCGCCATGGCGTCGTATTGGTCCATATGCCTGGCATGGGGACAGTCTACTCCGCGACTGTAGCGACTTGTTGCAGATCTACCTTCCCTAGAGTTTCACTAACACTAGTGGTTGGAATTTGCGGAGGTGTCCCATTCTCTGAGGATGGGACAGAGCTATTGCTCGGCGACGTCGTCATCAGCGATGGACTAGTTCGGTATGACTTTGCGAGACAATATCCAGATGGCTGCTTGATTAAAAAGAGCGTGTCAGAGAGCGCTAGAAAGTTACCGGTGGAGATTCTGGGGTACCTGGCCAAGCTGAAAGGTCTAAATGCTCGCAGCAGACTTCGAGAACGAGCGATTGAATATCTGGAAACCTTGAGCAAGGCACTTGAGGTTATGAAACCTGGTGTTAAGGAAGATATCCTGTTTGAGCCGAGATATAGCCACAGGCATCATCCCCCATCCTCCTGCAACATATGTAGTGGCGATTCAGGCGACTCAACTGGGATGATTTGTGCACAAGCCCGTGAGGCAAGCTGCAAAAGTCTGAATTGCGATATTGGAAGGTCTGTGGTCCGCAAGCGTCAAATAGAAGCAGCTGGCGATCAAGAAAAGCTGCACCCGGCTGTGCACTTTGGGAAATTCGGCTCTGGAGACAAGGTCATGAAGTCAGGGGAAGGCCGCGACCGTATTGCGCGTAGTGAAGGGATCATTGCCTTCGAGATGGAGGGGGCGGGAGCATGGGATACTTTGCCCTGCGTGATTGTCAAAGGTATTTGTGATTATTCTGATAGTCACAAAGATAAGAGGTGGCAAGTGTGTGCCGCTTCAACCGCCGCGGCCTACGCAAAGGCCTTCCTAGAGGGTTGGCGGCAATAGCCTGTCCAAAGTAATATCATGCGTGATTTCATGGTTTCAGCGGAATTCTGTCTAACATTTCAAAAAGGACAGGCGCCGGGTTCTCCAGAAACCACTTTAGTTGAATTGCTCTATCATTGGAAGACATTCTGGTTTATTCGTCTTTCTCACTACCTTCATCGCTATTGCTCCTATTGCCAGAAGAACTACCTTAATAAAGCCGCTAAAACAAATTTTGCGTTCGCATAAGATATGGCCTGGTCTTTTCTCTCGCTTGCTCAAGCTTGCTTAAGTTTCTCCGCTGTCTGCTCCGTTCTCAGGCTGGTTGTAAAGTCCATCGGTTTCGGCTTTAAGAGTCGGGATATGCAGATTACCGGGCCTACGCTTATAATGAACCCTCTGTCCCAAAATCCACCACGGGCTGCACGAGGGTCTAGGCCATCAAAGGACTCGTGGTCACGATCGGCAGTTGGACTGTCTATAGTTGCAAACAATACGTTGGTCCAAGCCCTAGTATGTTTTCTCCCAAACTCGGCCAATATTTTGCATTTCAGATTATCTGCGCCTTCAGTGTGATCACGCGATATCGTGTAATGACAGCTCTTTAGATTGGAGTTTATTAGACTCGTGGTGTCAGTCTTCGCCACCTGGGCAGTCTGGAAATCTTTGGTCTTCTTGGAATCATCGTCATGAGGCTCGTGGTGGCAAAGATGTCCGATATTGCGACTGATGCACCTGGTGCACGGTGTTTCAAGATCACAAGCCAGCTACGACCGTCGACAAAATATGCAACCGCGGTTGCCACGGTACAGATCGCGTGAAAGAAGGCTCGGCGATTTCTCGGTTGGCTCTTGCTGGCTCGGTAGGGCTACTGGCCTGCTCGTGGCTCTTAACACCTTGCGAAAATCCATGTTCAAGAGTTATGGAGGCGCCTTGGAAATTCGAAGCTCTCTTTTGGTTCACAAGAGCAACCGTTGGAGAAAATACGATTTCTCAATAGTTGCATGATATCCTGTTTTAAAAACAGGCTGGCGCTTACATGTACCTTGTTATTGGTTATCACTGCTGGACACATGACACCAATGTGCATATTAGGCATACACTGCGGCTGAAAGCGGCGTGTATCTCACCGTTGTGACCTATCTTCGTCTTTCACGATTGCCCGCAGCTCAACCACTATTTCTCTTGAGTATTCTACCGATCTGTCTCGGGTTGCCTGACATTTTGCATCTCATTTGCATCCAGTTATGGATATCTTCTCAAGCGCAGCCTCCAGACCCCCAGACGATGTATCGCGGCCGCCTTCGACAAATGGCGAAGACAATGAAGATGGTTCTGGTGAGTGAATTCCTCCGGCATTTGGTCGAGATCTCAACTTAACGTCATAAACACCTAGACAACCAACAGCTGGTATCCCAAACCCGTCGTCGAGAACCGATGATGATCGACTGGCGGCGGAAGATCTGCAGCTTTCTTAACATGCCCAGTACCTGCACTGACGACGAGATAATCGAGCAGCTCGAAGTCAAGGATAATCTCTTGAGAGAATCTGAGTCATTGAAGCGAATGGCCTTTTCTAACCAAGGACCGCCCAGAGTTCAAATCATCAATCGGATCAGTTGTCAAGATTCTGACAAGCAAGGTCGCTATCTAGATGAGCCTTGGCTTGTCGAAAACGGTCCTCATCGAGCTCATCTACGTGGCAGTCGATTGGTCGATAACCTGGAACTGTACCTTGAGCGGAACAAGGACATTGTTTGTATCGCTTACCGTGACTACGAGTGCTGTGGAAGGCCGCCGCCTGTCCCAAATCCAGGTCATCTTGAACTTCTAATTGGGGAAAGTGTTGATATCGTCTCTGACGAATTGAGAGCTGCTTGGGACCAACTTGTTGTAGCTATCACTAGTGAAGCTGATTTGACCACTCACATTCCTCGAGGAACGTTCGACTCAGAGGATGAAGATGGTCGCGCAGAGGAATTTCGACATCCGTATCTCTGGTGGTTTCGAAATCGCAAAAGGATCGAGAGAATAAAGTCCTACCTGAGCCAAGCGTCCAAAGACCAATTAGAAGCATTTCAAGACTATTTGAGGGCTTATCTTGGTGATGAATGGACGAGAGTCGACTCCTTGATTCTCGAAGAGAAGATTACAGCGAAGTACCTAGGGTACCTCTTTGTAAGTACCAGGTGGTGCCCCCCATGCAGTCTACATGCCTTACGTGATACAGGCTCCTGGGCAAATTATCATCTCAAAGCTTAAGGGACTCTCAGCGGCTCAGTGGCAAGCATATACTTCAACCAGTTGGCTTGCTACAAGCGTCAATG
The DNA here is from genome assembly GCA_002234255.1 of Fusarium sp. Na10. Taxonomy (NCBI): domain Eukaryota; kingdom Fungi; phylum Ascomycota; class Sordariomycetes; order Hypocreales; family Nectriaceae; genus Fusarium; species Fusarium sp. Na10. Next base: position 53,061 of record NJCS01000303.1, on the reverse strand, counting down.
ATCCAACGAAAGGCAGTTTCCTGGCATCAATCTATGTCAGTTACTGGGATTTCGATGGCAACTTCCAACGATTCAACTCGACTCTCAATCTCTCAGGTCTGCCCTCCTTGACAGCAGAGTTTCCTATCAACACCATGATGGTCTTCCCGATGGAGTACGTCGATGACGGCACTAGTTACAATCTGAGACGACGCGGCCAGATGTTCTGGAAATGTCGCCATCGTAAATATGTTTGTGTTCGTGGTAGTCCTGAAGTCAATCTTTCTGGGACAGTCAGTTTATGTACGCTACCCTCGAGGATGTTTACTCATACACGTATAGGCTTCTGGTTCTCGATTCATGATCGACAGAGCAACTTTCAGGCAGATGCACCCTCCCACAAGCGGTCACCAAGCACCTGCCCGATATCGGGATGACCTCGGGCCTGAGATAATGGCCCAGGACGAGCCACCCGACTTGGGAGATAGATTTTACATGTGCCTCCCGACATTTCTATATGGCTTTAACATGCAAAAGAAGGACTGTGGTAAGGGTCAAGTCAACTGATATTATTTAAAAATATGCTGACATGCTCTTAGTTAAGTTGGAAGTTGATCTACTTCAGGAGGTAACCTGGAACGAGGAGGCTTTTGATCTGCTAGTCATGGAACACCAGACGAAGGAGCTGGTTGAAGCTGTGGTGACAAATCACTTGGACGAGGACAGAGATACAGATGTGATCCATGGTAAAGGAAATGGGCTCTTTATACTACTTCATGGGTATATGCCTACGTGAACAATATACTGGATCCCTGAAAGCTGACTGTACATATAGAGGCCCTGGCACCGGCAAGACTCTCACAGCGGAAAGGTATGTTCTACATAACCGGTTCCATCTGTTACATATACTAACAAAAGTTTAGCGTTGCTGAGATTGCTAAGAAGCCTCTATACAGAGTGACCTGTGGCGACGTCGGTACGAAAGCCGAAGAAGTAGAACGTGTATGGACAACTTAGTCTAGAAAGCTAGTGCAGTACGCTGACAATTTTATAGTACCTCGAAGTTGTCTCACTTCTCGGAAAGACATGGGGATGCGGTAAGTAGCATCTCCATCATGCGTATGCTTTACTAACTTGCTTCAAGTGGTACTTCTGGACGAAGCCGACGTGTTCCTAGAACAGCGGAAGCTTGATAGTCTCGAACGAAATGCCTTGGTCTCCGGTAACAGAACCCAATCAACACACTCGATATATTTCGTGCTGACAGTATAGTTAGTATTTCTCAGAGTACTAGAGTACTATGACGGTTTGTAGTCCACTCTCCAAAATGAACATTCCAGACTAACCTAGCATGCAGGAATCATGATCCTTACTAGTAATAGGGTTGGTATATTCGACGAGGCATTTAAATCTCGAATTCAGCTCAGCCTACGTTACAATGACTTGGAGGAAGGCCAACGGCGCCAGATTTGGCTAAACTTTATTAACCGGCTCGAGAAGCTCGAGTCCCAACGGATAACACGGCCTAGTGAGGGATGGCTCACTAATGCTTTGGGCACTCCTCAAACTGCCCCAAGACTTGGCGTGGACATCAAGAGTATGCGGGATCGGCTTGATGATCTGGCGGAGGCTCCTCTCAACGGTCGCGAGATTCGAAACATGATTTCAACTGCACGGCAGCTTGCTGTTTTCCGGAAGGAAAAGCTTGCTTATCAGCATCTTGAGTCAGTCATGGCCGAGGCGAAGAAGTTTGGAGAGTATATTAAACGCCTTCATAAAGGATATACGTCTGATCAGATTAAGAGAGGTCAGAAGGAACGATGATTTTACAGATATCTTGATTTCGGCTTCACAATTACAGCAAACTCAAGGGCTGTCCCTCTATCAGAATTACATCACATGGATCAATTACTATTAGACAGTTAGCAATGAAAGCCCACCTGTATTGCGTAATTATGCATTTGCAAATATTTGTGTTGGTATTGGATGGAAGGGATTATTGATTTGGAATCTGATGTAATCAGAAGCCTCACTCAAGCGTCTCTGTTGTGATTGGGCGCCATATCATTACATGGTTGCTAAACCTTTGGCCAATGATTAGATACGCATAAGCGCCAGCCTGGCGTGTGGGAGAAATGACAACTCACAGGACACGGTGCTCTTCCACCATCGCCAGAGAGTGTCACCTCTGTCTTCCATCAAGACGGTTCTCTGCTTCAAATAACAGAGCCTTGAGTATCGAGATTAGTGATGCCAAATAGCCCACAGATAATGAGGCGAGCGGAAAGAGGTGGGTCCCTACAACCCTCCAACGCAAACGCCCCCGCAGACTCGCCAACTGCGGCCATCGAGCAGCCCAACCTACCCTTCCCAAGCCACCGTGTTCCTGTTCGAATGCTAGGCAGCAAGATTCTTAAGAATGCAAAAGCCACCAGGACCAAGACAGACGACAAAACGAGCCTTAACAGTGGTGGCGCCGATCGGGACGGTTTCAGAGTACTTAGTCTCTGGCAAGAGGCTATGCTTGCCGATGAGCTCGCTGAGGTCAAACCTGTACAGGATGAGAAGCAGCATAAGGCTTATGATACAAAGGTAGCGGCCGGAGGTGCACTGCGGCGAGCTGGCTTCAAGAGCTACAAGAGGGAGAGGGAGCGAGACTCACGCCTTGAAAAGACTGATAAGGAACAACAATACGGGGAATACAATAAGGAAGATTTCTCTCGAGTTGCTCAGCTCAGCCTGGCAAGCTCATCAGAAGGTGGATCTGGCTATTCTCCCCTTGGGCTTTATAGACCCCTCGCACCTCATCGCAGTACATACGAACTGCTAGATTGTGGGCCATGGAGCACCCACTATACAATCTCGCAGGATCACACTTCCGGCAATGAGGCTCACGAAGATAGCCTCCTAGCCAGCTTTGGGAAGAGACGACGGACAAACAAGCCTTCTATACCCCTAGGCGAGAGCAGGTCGTTACAGCGGGCGCCGACTTTATTGACTAGCTTGGCAGACGGTAATGATGTAGTAGCTCAAGCCAGAGGGTCCAGTATGCAAGAAATCTCCCAAGACGACCTTGATTTCTTGAGCGGCTGGCAGCCGATTGTCTCAAAGATGCCAGAAGACACAGTATCCTTCCCTCAACAAAACGCCACAACTACCCCCAAAGAGAGGAAAGATAGAGTCGAGTTTGACTGGGATGATGTCAAGATTGAGTCGATTCTCATGAAAGAACGCCGCCATCCAGTACAATCACATCGAGGGGTTTTTGTGCACCGCATCCCGCACTCCTCCCTTATCGATATAGTTAAAACAAGTGGCGACAGGCCCCCACCAAGCTTAAATCGTCAATGCGATAGCTGCGATCGTACTGATAGCCGTGAATGGAAACGTGGACCTAATGGAGCTGGAACACTTTGTAATGCTTGTGGATTGCAGTATGCTAAATGGGAGAATAATCGTATATGAGATTGATGATGTAGTTAGTAAGAGACCCTTAAGCTTGAAATAGAATATCATGCTGCAAAATATCGTGGTATATTGTGTCGGCTTGCCGTTCAACCCAAGATTGGTAGCCACCTATCACGTAAAATCAAGCGCCAATCCAGTCTGTATTAATATACTTCATATCATCTTATAGCACCTTAGCCAGTTTCTTTCCTAATTTCTAACCGATGGTCTTCCTTCTATAAGGGCAGCCTCCCAGTAACAATAAAAGGTCCCAGCTTCAGAGCACAGGACCCCAGGTCGGGAGTCAAGCGCTTTCGGTCCCTTCTCAGATGGCGTCAGAGGTTCAGCGACCTTCTGCGCCTATATATAACCATGCCAAATACGGAACTTGCCGGACTGACTTCGGGAGAAGGCCGGTGTCACATGTGTCTTCCCCCCACCTTCCACGCGCGGAAAAGGCCAAGATTGATGCAACTATGGGTCCTCATACCAGCCTCGGTAGAGGAAAACGAGACGGGATAATCTTGGATGACTAGGAACGTGGCTGTGGTACTCTTATCCGGAGCGGGATTACGAAAAAAGTCGAACTGACCACCAGACCAACTCGCTTTTCTTGCTAGAGACACCTGTATACAACTCGTTTTGTAGTATCAGACTGGATATAATCAAAGTCCTTTACACGGTACAAATCTTAGAACGCTCAGCGTATGTATTCAGTACCCCTTCTTCTCAATATGTGATAATCCAATCCACAAATATGACTATAATCAATTGAGACAGCCCAAACCTTCTATAAGACCATCCTGAAGAATAACTGCCGGCTCAGAATAGATGGACCAGGGCACATAGAGGCTATAGCTTTGATTAGTTCTCTATATCTTGCTTATACTGCTCTCTTGAACAGTTTCAAATGATGCTTGAACGCTGGAAGGGGTTGCTTACTTTTCAAATCCACTGAAGCATAACCTCACTCTAACAGCCGGAAACCATCGAGTAAACAGAGGCTTCAGACATGGCAGGCAAGCGCAGATCACACCGGACCATGGCTCGAGAATACTGCTGAATAATTAGAATTCGAGACCTGGTTGGACCTGTCCTCTAGCAGGTAAGGTACCACCATAGTAGACCATAAACCAGACTATACGTAAAGTCCAAGTCTTCGTTAACTTTTACCGTTGTCACCAATCGGATGATACTGACAACCAGTACGCTGTGGTATCAGGCATCAGCACTTTTTCCTACGGGATATAAAAGATAGAGAAATGCGTACAAACCGTCAGCCATCAGAATGATAGCAATTCCAATCTTGCAGGTCAAGGGTACTTCCATAGGGTGCAGCACACAAAACGGCAACAACAGCAATATCAAATCGCTCACACAGTTGATGAAGGCCAATGCTACGTATATATTCTAAGTTCTGTCCGCTGAGTTAAGCTCTTATCACGATGGCCTGGCAATTTTCACCTTCATATACTGGACAGCGATATACAATAGCCGCAATGGTATGAAAGATGCAGTTAACGACAACGACGAATAACCTAGCGTAAGCGCAGATGATGAAGTGCATGTCGACAGTGAATCTGAGATAGAACATCAGGACCAAAGCTTTCGTGAAGACCGTCGATAGGTTGTAAGCTGGGATGCCAGCCCACTTTGCGATCTAACGATGATGAGCAACAGTGACGCCGTTTGATGGATGGTGGTCTCACCTCTAGTAAGATGTACAGACCTCGAGGGTTAACATCTTTGATGCTTGTACCGGCCCCGAGTCGCGCATCTTTCGGTGTCAGTTATAATCGTCAAACCTCGGTCGAGAATACCTACTTATTACAGCGCTTATCGATCCTATTGTCGCAAACTTAAATAGGATTTTAGTGTGTTGGCTTGATATGTCTCGTCGAGGCGTTATTCGCTTTAGGCATCAATCAACCTATTCCACAGTATTAGTTATGACCCCCGAGATTTCAAAGCTTAACCTACAGCTGCGAAGATCATAAGTGCTGCGAAGTGTCAGTTAATACAACTATGAGGTTTTTGCGCCCACTTACTGTCATCGAGATGCCATTTGATTATAACTCTCTTGCTTATCCAGATCCGCAGCGCAATAATCGACAAGCCAAGTAGGGCCAATATTATCGCAGTATTGAATAGTCTTGAGCTTTGACCGCCAGTGTGAGAGAACTAACCTTTTGCAATTTCAGCTGGGCTATCGTAAGGTTCGTGGACATCCGTTTCTGTCATCTCGGGTGAGATGCGTGCCGCGATTTGTCTCACGTAGGATGCGTTGTAGTGTGTAATTGTAAAGGATTGCTAGGAGGTTGTATTATAGGCATTATCAGAGCATTTCTCGTTTGTGAGAAGCTTATTAAAGGAGTAGAAAAACAGAAAAGGAGCCCAGGACTACAAAGGACTATAATAGCAATTATAAAGCGTCTGTATACGGTGCACTACATTGTTAAGTATACTAAGTTTGGCGTATTATAAAGGTTATTCCAATCTAGACTGGCTCCTCAAGCTTTTAGTATTAAGCTACTAATACTATTATTACTTAACTACTAGTAAACTTTATATTAAGCTCTATGTAAATACTTACTAAGTTATATTTACCTATACTTTTTCTTATTAGTCTTTTACTCTATAAGATAACTAAAAGCTAGCTAGTAATATTAAAAAGCTTTTACTTATATTATAAAGATTTTAATACCTAGCCCTGCTTTCTTTTAAATACTAGATTATAATTCTAGGTACGAGTAATTAGTAAGTTCTGGAATGTACTTTTCTTTCTTTTCTTTTAAAACTTTCTAGTTCTTCCCTACGCTTGATTTACTCTTTCCCTTGCCTTTAACCCCTTATAGAATTCCCTTTCTCCAGCCTTCCTAACATCATCAATCCTCCTTGTATTCTGTTAGCAGTTCTCTAGGTCTTATTACCTTTAACCTGTTTCATCAGATCAATAGCAGCCTATTTCGTCTTGGCTATATCAAGAACCTTAGACTCTGAATTAACTTGTTTATTTACATATAAAACCATTTCATTGTTATGTATCTCAGAACTTTTGAACCTCTGCTCTAATATGGCACCATTAAAGCTTATTACATAAGTTTGGTTCAAACCGTTACGCAGAACTACTAATAATCCGTGAACTTCAATCCACCTGCACCTTGAAATTCAAGTGGTAGAAAAAGTAGCTTGTGCTTATTCCGGTTAATTCAGTCTCCGTCTCGATTGATACCTATTGCACCGGGCTGGCGAGTCGGAGTTTGGCTTAGATACTACTCGTTGATTTGTCGACTCCCCTGTTTGTGCGAAGCCTCGATTGATTGGCCTTAACAGCCAAGTGAAGAGGTTCGTGGTTTAGATTGAAGGTTCTAAGACACTGACCTGTTTCAGCATTTCGAATTTCAATTGCCTCATCAGACCATCCTAGTGCCACTCTATTAGGTGCTTGTGAAAACGCGAGTGAATCTAGTCCCCAATGCTGCTCGTGGTACCATGCATTTGTATAGTCTTTTTCCATCGAGAACCAAGATAGAAGTTTTCTGTCTTCCATACTCTAGATCATCTATTCCGTGGCCGGATACAAGGTATTGAGAATCAGAACAAGAGCTCAAGTATCGGTGTAAACTTTGGGTATGATAGGAGGCGATCATCGGAGTTGTTAGTTGTTTAGCTACATTGCAAACCCCCAAGGCTTCAAAAACTGTTCCACGCGATTAGTTCCGGATAGCGCGAAATTGCAACTTCTCTAAGCTTCACTCCAAGCTCGGTAATAGTGATCAAAAGCATCCTGTTACGAATATTCCATACTTCCAAATGACTTTCGCAAATCGCCACTAACTTCGAATTGGGGGAAAAGCTGGCAAAGTTTCTCCAGGAACCCGATGGTAGCTGTAGGCAAGTGTCATTCGTTCTTATCTCTTGAGTCCCCCAGCTGAATTCCATATCTTCATCGCCTAACCAAGACCAAGACAGGAAAGCAGCCAGGCTCAGATCTGGTGAGATAATCATATTTTTGAATCCTTTAGGGTTGGTCATCAGGCGCTCTTGTAATATCGTTTCAGTTGCAAAGGCTACAATTGAGTGCTAGAATGCATAGAATTGATTCCATGTCTTTTCTCTCTGGCCCCCATCGACTAGGCTTGTCCCCTGAGGGCTCCTATATCGCTAGGGCCCTTACATAAGCGGCTGTTCGGTCGATAACTATTACCGTACAAGTTCCACATTAATATTAGTTATGGGGCTAGGTCTCGAAGGAGATGTGGGACAATGTAGCCCCTGTGTTGACTTTGTACAGACGGCCTAGTAATTCTCAGAGGCTCCTTAGGTACCTCATGCGGAAGTGATACAGGCACGGCTTATCTATAGGCTGACTACTTTGTAAGTCGAATAAGGCCACCCGAGGAATATAGCCATATGGTGTCCTCGTGTCCGTCTCGCACGCGGCCTTCCGGCCGAAAGATATTGTCCGGGTTCAAAAATTAGGCCGAAAGATCGTTGTGGCCTCCCCCGACGGCTGGACTTGAGTCAAGAGGTCTTTTCTACACCGTATGAGTCATAGTTATTCTTAGACCATATTTTTATCTTTCATTTAATGCAGGATTCCGTATCTTCAAACCAGATATCCTTCATCCTTCTATGCAGTTCAGGCTTAACTATCCTATCTGAACATACAATACACTTCAGAAACACTAAAGATGGGTTCCGTGAGAGCAAACCGCGCCGTATGGCTCTCCTCGTACTCGAAGCCCCTCGAAATTCTAGATTTTCCTATCCCTGAAGCTGTCACAGGGACAGCTGTTGTCAAGATCCTTGCAGCCCCTATTGCTCCATACACTCATCTGCTCCACACCGGTCAGCTTCCACAGATGAATGTCCAGCCGCCCTACGTCCCGAATGCCAATGCTATTGGAAGAGTCCACGCCGTTGACCAAGACGCCGTGCTTGTTAAAGCCGGCGATCTTGTGTATGTCGACTCCACCGCCCGCGCCCGCGATGATCCCGCCAATGTCATGATCATGATTGGGCATCTTGGTGGCGCAGGCAATGCGGGACAGAAGCTCATGCAGGCATGGCGCGACGGTTCACTGCAGCAGTACCAGAAAGTGCCACTGGAAAATGTTTATCCCTTGGACGAACAGTGTCTCATGGGCGAGCTGAACTACGACCCCGCTGAACTTCTCTCTATTGCGTACTACTGCGTGCCCGCCGGCTCGTTACTCGAAGCCGCTGGCCTCAAGACCGCCGATACCGTTATAGTGGGGCCTTCAGGCGGGAACTTTGGCGGTCTGGCCGTTGAGATTGCCCTCACTATCGGCTGTGACGTCGTCGCTCTTGGCCGCGATGCGAGTAAACTAGCAGAAATGCATAAGAAGCTAAAAAACCATCCGCGCCTCAAGACGGTGATCATGACGGGCGATAACAGTACCGACACGGCGGCGATCCTGGCAGCGACGCCGAAAGGCGCTGGTGCCGACATATATAACGACTGGTCGCCTGGCGAGCTGAAGAACCCGCCATTTCTTAACGCCGCTCTGCGTGCTCTGAAATCCGAGGGCAAGGTGATTCTAAGTGGTGGGGCTAGCGAGACGTTGACGATCCCGTATGCGGAGCTGGTCTTTAAGAACCTCAAGTTGCAAGGCAAGTGGATGTGTGGGCGGTCGACAATGTTGCAACTGATCAGAATGATCGAGCAAGGCCAGCTGAAAATTGGAAGAGAGAGCGGCAGTGACATAACGGTCTTCACACTAGATGAGCACAATAAAGCGACCGATTTTGCGCGAGAGAATGGCGGCTGGAGGAAGTACACCGTTATTGCACCGAATACTTGGTAATAGTTTCGGAAGGTCTAATAACTTAAATTATAGCTCAGAAGTATCTGGATGCTACACGCCTAGCTACCTAAGTTTAATTTATTTAACTGTGATAGATTCCCTACTTGACAATAGACTAGAAGCTTGCTATATTTCTTCTACGAATGCCCGTGCTAAGTATATAGAAGACCGTGCTCTTTGGCACTGGTGTACCGAAAGCAGAGGATGGACATAGCTTATTACATTACTAAAGCGCTGTCGAATGAGTATAAGCTAACCGAAGGAAGTCTAATGTAATGGTTTCTTGGGATTGAGATTGTCTGAGATAGAGAAAAGAAGTCTCTCTAACTATTTTAGTCTAATTATATTAATAAGAATGCTAACCTGGCAGACCGTACAGATCTACAGCATGAAGTTCCTATAAGACAAAAAGAACTTTTACTATATGCGGAACTCGCCAGTCTTAGCATCGATCCGGCGTTATTAGCAAAAGACGGGCTTAGTCCTCTATGCGGCAGTTATCACATAACCAGACGTGTCTTTTGCTACCTTCCAACTTGCTAGATATAACTATAGCCCATGACTAAACATTATACTCCTGCAGATTAAGTATTATTATTTGTAAAGAAGATAAAGACGTTAGTATTACAGTTTAGCAGAGATAATATGTTTACAGTAGCCAGTAATATATCCTTTGCAGATAATACTCTTAACTAAAGACCTCCTAAGCCTATTTTATAAGGTTATCCTGCGAAACGGTAGGATAGAGGGCTAATAAGCAAGGGCAAGAAGCTCTGCNNNNGCAGAGCTTCTTGCCCTTGCTTAGGCAGCGAAGGAAGCGGCATTTATCTCCAGACTGATTAAGTAACTAGGGATTTACCTGCATAAGGAGCAAATAGAAATACAGTGTAATAATTAGCAAACTATATAGCTAGGTAGTATACAAAGACATTACAAGGCTAGAAACCAAGCTTATTAAAGATAAATAGGATTTTTCAGTGTATTGGCCTAATATGTCTCGTAGAGGCGTTATAAGCTTTAGGCATCAATCGAAATCAAGCTTAAGCATATTAATATACACAACTACTAGTTAAGATAAGAAGTACAGGGAAACTATAATAAGGCGAAATATTAGCTAATAACTAATATAACTGCAGATAGATTAACAAAAGTATTAACCTGTATAATATATAATAAATATTGTAGCAAAATTCTATATCTTTATTGCCTAACTAATGCTAAGACAGGAAAGCAGCCAGGCTGAGACCTAGTAAAATAATTATATTTTTAAATCCTTTGGGGTTATTGATAGCCACTTCAGGGCTCATCCCAAGGCTTATAGGCCAGATTATAAGATATCCCATATCATCTCCAGAGGCAATCCGTCGGGCGTCGGGTGACATAGTCAATGAACAAACATAATCAGTGTGCCCAGTGAAACGCTGCGACTTGCGTCCTGTGAGAACATCCCACTCTTCGTGTATCTGCCCCCTTGTCCCAATAGCTCGCGCCGAACCACCTGGAGGACTGGAAAGCGCCAGGTACTGATCTCCGCCAATATGCTCATCTGGATCCATCTCAACGTGGTATTTGGTTTCTTCACCTTTCGGTTAAATGACCAAGATTCCGGTTCCTTCGCCATGCAAGCAGACGAATAGTGGCTCTTTACCTGCGATCAATTCTTTGATGCATCCTGTAAATATAAACCTAATACAGACTAGTTTCCCTGTTGGAAACCCCGACTGTCACACCAACCTACGCCTATCCCCACCCCTAAACATCCTGGAGCCTAAGGGTATCGTCCTTATCTTCCTCAACATTGCTGACTGCATCAAGACCTGGACAGAGTTCCCCAAAATAGGAAGGCCCAAAAATCACTCTCGTACGTCTCGTTTTGGGAACGAGCCATGGGCCCACAGCCATAGCCGGCATAAGGATGACTGCATGAGTCCCAGTCTCTATGTGGAGAAACGGCACAGCAACTGACGTATCAGACTTCAGAGCCAAGCATTCACATCCACAGGAGTGCATCGGAAGCTTAGGTAGCCGAAATTCCCAAAGAGAACACCTTGATAATGTAGAGTAGGTAGGGTCTCATCGGTGCAATGCGACGCTGACTGCTCTTAAGCTATTTACTGATAAATCGCTGCCTGAAATGTGCAGCATGGCGGTGGCAGCTCTTGAACCCATTCATACTAGCTAAGCGCTTTTCGCATGTAGCCAGTATGTCCGAAGCCAATGAGCTTTTGCGCTACTGCAAAGATCTCCCTGGGTTAGCGGCCGCGGCACGGGACGTGGGCAGCCTCTTTTGCCGGCACGCCGGGAGCTACATTAGCCTCAATACGAGAAACGCTATCTTTTGAATACATCGCACACCCTCAGGGCTGAAACCCAGTCAACGTGAGGCATTTTTGCCTCCATGTGGTGGAATGCTGTCTTTTCGTCGATACGACATGTCCAACGACCCTGTGATATCACGGGGCTCTAGTACACCTGCGAAACAGCATAGACTTTCAAGTCATGACACCAGCAAGTATTACGGTTGCCAAAAGGTCAACGTGAAGTTCCTGTATACTACTGAAGCACGTTTTCTCAAGATTCGGGAGGGCGCCGGAGTAGTGATTGATATAAATTCAGCGTGATAAATGCTTGAATACGTTATGATCTGCCGCTGGCTTTCATCACATGTACCATGGCCTTGTAGTCCGTGTAAATGAGGCTACTGCCAGCGTCGCGCTCCCAAACAAACCCATCCTGTTCCAGCAGCTGAAAGTCATATTTCCAAAGCAAGTTTCCAACAATAAGTCGGATGCTCTGCTGCGCCATTTCCCTGCCGATACATGCCCTACTTCCAATGAGGAAAGGACGATAAGCGGTCCTGTTGTCCCTCTTGAACTCGCTACCTTCTGCAACATCGAGCCATCTCTCAGGGCGGAAGGCGGCGGGATCTACGAAGTACTCCGGTGACCTTTGGATTGTGTAAAGATCAGCGGAGACTGTGGTACCGGCAGGGATGTGCACCCCATTTATGGTGCATGAAGGAGCAGTACGCTGTGCCGTTTTGCCGTTTGCGGGTGGAAGCAACCTCAAGGTCTCCCGGATACAGGCGTTCAGGAATGGCAGCCTGGCAAGGCGCGCTCCTGTGATTTCTTCGTCACTGACAAAGGTCGAGCGGATCTCGAAGCAAACTCTGTTATACGCCTCGGGATAGCGCAAGATGTGGTAGAAAGTGGCGGCCAGTGTCGTAGCTGTTGTCTGGTATCCGGCCAGGCTGCGGTATCTCTAAGTAAAAGTCGCATTGAGGAAATTGGTTTGTACATACGTTAGGCCCATGGCATTACTGAAGAATGCATCCGCGTCGAGCGTCAGGTCTTGCTTCTCGCTGCCCATGATAGCGGTCAGGAAGTCTTCTCTTCCGTCTTGCCTTTCGGCGCAGCTATTCGAAATTCGTATCAGACCACTGGAATGATGAAGAGGTTTGAAGAAATACTCACTCGCGCAACTTCGAAGATGGCACAAGCTTGGATAGTTGCGACGGAAACGGCAATGCTGTGATGAGGCATCTAGCAATCCCAAATAGTGAAGCAATCCCAGGCAGGGCGAGGAAAAAGCTCAAGGCTTCGACCATGGGCATCGTTGATTTGCCAAGTTGCTTCAATGACTCGTAAGTAGCTGGGACGCTTTGTTAGCATTATTCCTGCCGGCATGTCCAAGGTACAGCTTTCAACTTACGGCGCTTTCCAGACATGAGAGGTTCACCGAAAGCAAGATCACCAATGATCTCCCAGAACATCGTCTCCAATGTTTCAGCGATGTCCACGGTACCGCCGCTCTTGGCAAGTTCTTCAAGTTCGGACATGGCCATGTCGATATGCAGCTTCTGGATGGGTTCTTGCCTTGCAAGCGCTTGAGGGGTGAAGGCTTGCTGGATCACCTTGTGCAATTTCCTGTGAAGTACAGGATCAGGTATGGTGATGAGGGTCGGAGCGTTCAATACGAGGTCCGAGAAAAGCGTCAAGAAGGTCCCAGCCTTGGAAAAGCGACCGTCCTCTTGTTTCGCGTAAATTGCTGTTTCTGCTTCAAGTGAAGCAAATGAGACTTCGTTGGGTCCGATTCGCACGACATTACCTGAAACAGACATATCACGTCAGTCAAACAGCTTTGATCGTTGATGCTGAAGGCCTACCGTATTGTTGATGGAGAGCTTGCAGTTCCGAGTTGAACCGCATGCGGTGCAGAGCCCTCATAATCCATAGCTGTTTTCATAATTTAATCGTTACTCGCGCACATATTGAGAGAGTAGACCAACCGGAGAGAATTTGGCCAGAAATGGGCCAGGAATGTGGTGGAGAGGATGCAAGAAGCAACTATAGATAATGACTGACACGAGGGCAAGCGCCAACTGAGAGAGAAAGAAATGTCAGAACAATAGCCATTCTGATCGTTTCCACAGAGTATGACATACGATAACCGATGCAAGACCCAATTGTTGTCCCAAACTCCAGGTCGATAATGGTGAAGTGAAGGCCATGGTGTAGGTCCGTGATTGTCGTCAGTGCGAAAGCATGACCAGATGGAGGGGGGCTGAGATGGGACGTCAGTTCTTGAGATCGATTTCAAACCCCGTACGTACGGTTGGTCTGTGCGAGCTCTCCCGAAACATCGGCTCTGGAAATGCTAGCTAGCGACATATCAAAAGCTAAAGGGGAGACTGGGGATAAAATTCGGGGACACTGACTCACGGCGGAGCAATATCAGAGGCTACCGATGCAAGGCAGGCCTCTGAAATCCTTTTTTCTTCTACCACCCCCTTCCTCTACAAGTTTTGAATCATTTGCACGAGCTTTACATTAGCGCTTACGAGCATGGGTGTTTAAACATACAGAACCAGACAAGTTCAAACTTTCCCATGATCTACACAGGGTCGCCGATCTCTATTGGCACGTGCTTAGCGCTTCGAATATATGGGACACACCCCTGCCGGCCCTTATCACGTAATATGTAAGTTTACGTAGCATTGAAGTCCTAGACCCCTACGGAGCTCCACAACGAAGTCAACTACGGAGTACCCTGCATTGTGATGGTGATGGTGTCTCGTTATCGGTTAAGCCTATCGAAGCCTAAACCGCCACACATGGCAGGCACAGAACGTCGGCTTATCACAGCCTATTCGGGAGCAGCTGTTGACGCGTCAGACAACTATCAACGAAGTCCAGTAAGGTAACAGGATAATGCAAGTATCTAAACTCGAAGAAAGAACAACAAGACGATTAACTCTGCTATCCACATATGTTCATTTAATCTCTAGAGACGGGTAATTGAACTTTCGCGGAGCATTTTATCCTGCTTTTACCAATTATGAATCAGTTACTGTATCGGTCGAAGCACGTGCCGGCGGAGGAAGCTCGAGAGACGGGTTGCTTTACAACCCTTCCGATCCGAGTTCACTTGCGGGACGACCTCGCTGATGCAGCCAGCCGGCGGTTTGTCAGTGACTGGGCCAGGGAAATGGGAGATGGCCGAGAGAAGAAAACTTACTTCTCTTTTTCGCCTGTGGGCAACTGGTCTTCTCTAATTTACCCTGAAGCCATTCCCGAGCGTCTGGGAGTTTTGGCATATCTTTCGGATTTGGGCTTGATTCATGACGGTAACTTTTACCTTCCGGATTCCTGTCCGTAGTATGAAATCTGACAAACTTTCAGACACTGGTGAGGGCCTCAGCATAGAGGAAGCCCAAGCCGAGCACGATGAGCTTTATGCTGCCTTGGACCCAGACGACAAGAGCAGTGTGGATCCTGACTCAAGGGCAATGAAGACCAAGAAGCTCGTTTCACAGTGCATACTCGAGTGTATCAAACTCGACCATGAACTTGGGTTGAATATGCTCGCTGCCTTTCGTGATGTCTGGCTCGCTATCAGCGAGAAGAACAGCGACAAAGAGGCACAGACATTAGAAGAATATCTGAAATACCGCAGTGAGAACGGCGGCATGCTGTAAGCAGATCCTCTCCGCATTTCCGAACTCAAACCTAATCAGCTCCTAGAGTCTTCTGGCCAATGCTGCAATTCAGCTTGGGAATATCCCTCTCAGAAGAAGAGCACGAGCTCGTGCAGCCCATCATTGACGCGGCCACTGAGGGTCTTTTATTGGCGAATGATTACTTCAGCTGGGAGCGCGAACTGAGAGAAGTCCAGTCTGGTCAGTCCAAGAGGATTGTAAGCGCCGTGGAGCTGTTTGCTCGAACAATGGGACTTTCAGTTGAGGATGCCAAGGAGGCGGTCAAATCCAGGATCATCAAGTCAGAAAGTGATTTCTGTCAACGCCGCGATGATCTCTACAAAGCTCGACCCGACATATCATCCAAGTTGAGAAGATGGATTGATTGCGCTGGCCTAGCGGTCTCAGGAAACCACTATTGGTGCTCTGCTTGTCCGAGACAAAACGCGTGGAAGAACGAAACACTTTCAAATGGCCAAAACGGCCATGGTATTTATAAAATTCACAACGGAAACGGGTTCAAGACTGAACCCAACACTAATAAGATTTCTACCAATCTTCAAAGCAACGACATCAAGATTCTCTCGAACGGTAACAGGGGCAACGCCATCCTCAGCGGAAACGGTGCCAAACCTGTTGTCAATGGCAACGGAGCCAAAAGAAAACTCTCCCAGTATGAAATGGCAAGTCCAGAACAAGAGCCATCGGTTCAGAAAAGGAGAAGCAATGACACAGATGTTTTGTGTCAAAAACACGAAATTCGAACGGTTTCCCAGTACCCCCTTTACAAACCATCCAACCTGGCCATGGATGCACCGGCAGCCTACATCTTGGGAATGCCTTCCAAAGGTGTCCGCGACACCCTGATTGATGCTCTTAACACCTGGCTACACGTGCCTTCAGCAGCGGTCAAGAAAATCACGTCAGTTATAAACCTGTTGCACAATGCATCACTCATTTTGGACGACCTGCAAGACAACTCTCCCCTCAGGAGGGGGCTCCCATCAGCCCACGTCATCTTCGGGCAAGCCCAGTCTATCAATAGCGCAAATTTTATGTTCGTTAGAGCAGTACAGGAAGTAGCTCAGAGTCTTAGCCCAGCTGCACTGACAGCAGTGCTTGAAGAGCTTGAAGGCCTCTATCTCGGGCAAAGCTGGGACCTGTACTGGAAGTTCAACCTAGCATGCCCTACCGAGGCTGAGTACGTCAACATGATTGACCATAAGACGGGCGGCATGTTCAGGATGCTGCTACGGGTCATGCAGGCCGAGAGCACAGCTACGGAGACACCAAGCCTCGACTTCGAGCGGCTAACCCTGCTCTTCGGGCGCTTCTTCCAGATCCGGGACGACTACATGAACTTCGGAGACTACGCGGCCCAAAAGGGTCTCTGCGAGGACCTGGACGAGGGCAAGTTCTCGTACCCCATCGTCTACTGCCTCGCCTGCCACCCGGAGTATCGCGGACACATCCTTGGCGTGTTCAGGCAGCGACCGACGGTGGCCATGACGACCGCTTCTCCACTTTCCAAGGAGAGCAAGGCGCATCTGGTGAGCTGCTTACGCAAGTGTGGGGCGTTTGAGAAGACGCTCGACTGCTTGCGGGACGTGGAGCGGGAGCTGGATTCGGAGATCGACCGACTGGAGCGTTTGACGGGAGAGGCCAACCCGATGCTCCGCCTGTGCCTTGCAAAGCTAAGCACAAAGGGGATTACCCCGTTGGGATAGACGAGTTGGATGGATCGCGGATTTGTGACACATGCTTTGTAACGACCCCTCTATACGTCATTTTCTTGGTGTGGGATGTCGATACAATGTTGATTTAGCGCTTACCGCATGTCTTTCGTTATCCTATTGAGGAATACACACACACACAAGTCTATTACGCCAGGTAGACATGTGTCGAGATGGCTCTATAAGCTAAAAATACATTTATTATGCGAATAATTGCCTCAATCTCGCCAAGCTTGTATGGCTATTATCGTATTCTTTCTAACCATTTGCGCGGCAAAGGATGCGCCAAGTTCAGAATCCTCCAGGAGTCGGGCCGCTGGAGAAAGGACTACTGCACGGTAGATCCTAGATAACACTAATCTGCATCGCGTGGAAAGCAGTGATATCCTCCGACCCCTGTAGGGTTACACCCGGGACGGGGCGACTCCCGCTCCACCTTCATAGGCACTCTGGCTTGATAGGGCGAGACCGGCCTTTCCAAAAGAATACAACTAGGACTAATGGAACGAACACCTGTAGCGAAGGGTGTGAAGCTTACATGCAGGTGCGCAATCAAGTACGGTGTCTACAGGACGGCGTCAGGCCCAGTCTTCGAATGCAGCTGCTGGGATTTGGACGGGGCTGCTTTCGACCATGACCTATTCTTGCCTACTTAAGCCTGAGACTCGTTGGTTGGAATAATGGGCAAGTAATTAGAAGCGAAATACCTGGGAAGAAGCAGGCAGCCATATTCCGATATTGCGCCCACGTTACACCCAATATTCTTGGCTCAACTTTCGTCATTCTCCGGTTTTCAGAATCCTTGGTTTTGCCGCGTCGGACCAAACGATAATGCGTCAATCATCGACCTTGACTTGGACCTGCGTCCTCCTTGCTCCCCTTGCGGCGAGTAAAGGCCTCATAGCAGACTACAATTCATGCCATAGTGCGGTACGTACAGCTCCACGGTCAGGACAGTTAGTCACACCCCCCTGACACCAATAGTGCGTCTCGCTATCTAGTCAGCTATCCGTCGAGTCAGTTGGCGACTACATTGCAGAGTTCGAACAGCAGCCTATCGCTAGGGCGGGAGTGGAGACCGGGTCTCTGTACTGGTCGCAGCAGCAGCAGGCCGTCCGGCCGGCCTGCCTCGTCCACGCCCGTGAGGCCCAGGATGTCGCACTCGTGGTGCAGACGTCGCGCTCCACGGGGTGCCCCTTCGCCGTCCGCGGGGGCGGGCACTCCGACATTCCCGGGTTCAGTAATAGTCATGGTGGGATCACCGTTAACATGGCCGGCTTAGGCGATGTCAAAGTGGACGCGAGTGCCGGCGTAGCTCAAATAGGAGCGGGCGCAACGTGGGGGGCAGTCTTTAAGGGGCTTGATAAGACGAACAAGACTGTTGTTGGGGGCCGACTGACTGGAGTTGGTGTAGGAGGATTGCTTCTCGGCGGTGGGCTTAGCCACTTGTCTGGGTTACATGGGTTGGCGTGCGACAACGTTCGCAACTACGAGGTAAGTCGGGACCGGGATCGCAATGCGAGACTCTACGTTTGCCACACGAGAGGCTGACGTGATGCCAGATTGTCCTTGCCAATGGCAGCATCTTCGACGTCTCGCATTCCACCCACCCGGATCTCTACCGAGCGCTTCGCGGGGGTGGGAATAACTTTGGAGTTGTCACTCGTTTCGATCTGGACATGTATGATCAAGGCCCCATGTGGGGAGGCCTGCACGTCTGGCCGTTGCTACCATCAGTGACATCAGCCATCACGTCAGCCTTCGCAGAATTTGGCCACGACGCCCCGTCAGATAAGCATGTTTCACTGTTTGCGGGCCTCGGGTTCATGCAGGGCAACTTCGCCTGGGCTGTGGGGCAGTACGACACTCTCGGAAGAAAGGAACCTCCCATCTTTTCCAAGTTCAGAGACGATGTCGAGACATATGGGGCTCCCAAGGTTGTCAACACGGCAAGGGTCACGTCACTATCGGACCTTGCTGAAGAGCTGAATCTTTCAGAGCCGGCGGGCATGCGGAGCCGGTTCACGACAGCCACCTTCAGGATGGATGTGGATCTGCTTCAGCTGATGGCCGGCTACTTTATGGAAGAGGTCGAAAGGGCTCTGGAGAATGGCTTACATGAAGACAAACGCTTTGCGCCGATGCTGGGCATCCAACCTCTGACGAAGAACATTATCAGGGCACAATCCAAGCGTGGAGGAAATGTAATGGGTCTCGATGAAGAATCTGGGCCGCTCATTGGTAAGTTTGATCTCTTCTAGCATAACGGAGATGTTATTTGTGGGCTGATTCATGGGACTTCCAGTCTGTTCTTTTGGCTGGGAATGGTTTCGTGAGACAGACGATGCTGTCGTGGTTGCCGGCATCAAGAGCGTTCTTGAGAAATCCGTAGCCGCGGCGAAGAAAAAGGGTTTGTATCATCCTTTCAAGTACATGAACTATGCTGCGGAAGACCAAAATCCTATTGCAAGCTATGGAGCTGAAAACGTTGAGTTCTTGAAAAAGGTCAGACAAACCTACGATAGCGACGGACTGTTCACGGAGCTAGTGCCTGGTGGCCACAAGATTGAATGATGATCTTTGGGTTAGAATCACTGAATATAGTCTATGAACATTACAAAAACCCTCATATTCACAAGAATACACTAGATTGCCCAGTAATGAATGCGGTCACCCAGATTCAACCGCTGATTTCGACCATGTTATTCAGTATATAATAAGTGGGTGACACCCGCAGTGCCGGGAAAGCGGTCACAAGTCCAGGTGCGACTAGATCATTCACAAATCCTGTACTGAATATGGCCAAAGCAAGAAAGGTCCACACAAGCCCAACAATACGCCACCAGGATCCACGCCATCCGAGTTTCTCCTGAGCAAAACGAATGACCAGATCTTCCAAAAGCAGAATGTTAGGCATCAACAGAAAAAAGGTAAGAGTTTTTGTAAAAGACTCGGACGGAGCTGCCATCTTTGCTGCCGCCCAGTGGTACAGTCCAGACAGGGTAAATGCGAAGTACGATTGGGTTTGCCGACTGAGCATAGACCCTCTAGGTGCTCTGACGACTCTCCTGGCCACGACTCTGCTAGGGATTTGCAGCCCCCTGCGAAAGTTCTGGTGCCACGTGCGGTTCCAGAATCTGCTCAGGGTGTAGCACTCGACCCAAGGTCCGTTTACTGGGTGGACGTCTTCGATGCGCGTCCAAAAAAGCCTGGACGACACCCCCATCATGCAAGCGACGTGATAGCCGATATCCATAACGGCAATCGACGAGGCCCACCAGCAGGCT
Organism: Fusarium sp. Na10; assembly: GCA_002234255.1. Taxonomy (NCBI): domain Eukaryota; kingdom Fungi; phylum Ascomycota; class Sordariomycetes; order Hypocreales; family Nectriaceae; genus Fusarium; species Fusarium sp. Na10. The sequence continues at coordinate 32,807 of NJCS01000303.1, read as the reverse complement.
GTAGCGATGCAACGGGGGACGAAGTCTAAGTCAAGGACGCCCATTTTCCCATCATGAGTTAGCCACAGAAGAATACTGGCAGCAATATCATGGCTCATGTATTGCTGCAGCATTCTTTGCATCGATAGCCTGAGGAAGGCGGTCTTGGAGGTACCTGGAGCAGGAGCTGGAGGTAGAGGTGCAGTCCGCCAGTTCCATCCAATACCTCTGGTGGAAAAGGCATTGTCAAAACACCATCTTATCCGGTCCCATGCACCGAGAGAGTGGAAAGACTGTTGGCGTTCCTTCCCGTCCCTTGTGGGTTGTGTCCACTTGTGCTCCAAGTAAGGGTCTTCGATCACAAGAAGATTGAAGTTGACCAACGCGACGTAAAAGACTAAGAGACAATGCTGTTAGAATATCAACTTGGTGAAACGTTCTGTTTGGTGCCCAACCTGTTCCAAAGGTGTAATTCTTTGCAATATCCGGGCCAGAGGGAAAAGCAAAAGCCACAAGCAGACAAAACCCCCCGAAAGGAAGCAAGAGGATCCAGCGCAAATGTCTCGAGGTTTTGGAGCCCAACAACACCAGGATAGGAGTAGTGAGCCATATGGCACCAACGAAATCGGCACGTTCCAGAGGCATTGCGACGGGCTTGAATAAGGTGACAGGCTGCCTAAGTTGACAGTACAGTACAGGTGTAATGTTAGATGGTATCTCAATTGTTGCTATCTGACTTTGGACGATTATCCTTCACGTTCTAATGAAAGAATTCAGCCCAGTCTCCCTGGCCAGCTGTTGCACTTCCCACTCGGTATCTCAGCACCTAATTTCATCGATTCTCAGCTTGGATACGGGCCGTCTGACATGCCGAGAGATGCAGGCCACGCAGATCAGCTCTGCCTATAGGCCACACGGGACGACGTTGATAAGGCACTACGACCCTTGGCGGGAGGATCCCGGGCAAGACGGCACGGATAGTGCGGGCGGCCCGCACTATTGGCACGCCTGTCTAATCGGGGCATGCGACAATGCGATGACGACAACGCGGGCCCCGCCCGGCCCACTGAATCCACCTGCAGATGGGCCCCTCCACACAACCGACGTAGTACTCCATCCTACCTTACTTCACAAACACCTCAGTGACGTGTACTCAGGGGCCTGACTGATTCGACAGCCGACCCCCTCTCCTTAGATATCTCTGCGTTAGGGCTTACTAAGGCTTACTTGCAGCTCTGGCAGCAAGCCTCTGCCTTATCGGGCGGTTAGGGTCAGTTACCGACGAATCCGAGGTCCTGTAATTGGCGCTGACGAGCATTTTCTCCATCATCAACCCCTGTATACAAGGGTTACCCCCATTTTTAGACTGGTTAGATTTCTACGCGATCTCGGTCCCGGCTAATGTGAGACAATACTGGGCTGCATGCTTCGACTTGGGAATTTTGATCCCAGCAATCAAGCTCAACACGTGAACGGGTCCAATACGTGCTTGCTATCATCTCAACACGACTTGTTGTTGAGCGATAAGAGCTTGCAGCATGTCACCGTGGCTAGATGCCATTTCCGTTCCATAGGGCTCCCCAGCTACTCTTTGTCTCTTCTAAAGAACGAAGATCGGGCTGACATGTCGATATTCATCGTTCCTGTCGAGACGACCAGGCCCTTGCTGGTGCTGGCGGTGGCGACTCTCATCATCTTTTCTATCATTTACTTTCTCTACCTTACTGTTTATCGCCTTTTACTTAGCCCAATCTCTCAGTTTCCAGGCCCAAAGCTAGCAGCATGGACATACTGGTATGAATTCTGGTACGATGTAGTTGCCGAGCCCGAGTACACCTTCAAAATTGGTAGATTGCACAAGCAATATGGTCAGTGTTCATCTTTGCCAGCATGAAAATCGAGGGAGTCAAACTGAACTAATACCCGACCAGGCCCTATAGTCCGTATCAATCCAGACGAGATTCACATCGCGGATCCGGACTTCTACAACACCATCTACGCTGGCAGCGGACGCAAGCGTGACAAATGGGACTGGATCACCCGGTCTTTCGGCGTCGACGAGAGCTTGATCGGCACTCTTGGCCATGATGAGCACCGAATCCGTAGGGCGGCGCTGTCACCGTTCTTCTCTAAGCAAAGCGTTCGCGCCCTGCAACCACTGGTGGACCGGAATATGGGAATTCTCCTCGGACGCTTTCGCGAGTTTGCCCAGTCCGGAGCCCCTCTTAAGCTTGACGATGCCTACGCTGCACTCACCAATGGTCAGAACCCTCAAATGAATGCCGAGAACGTATTTGCGTACTAAGACCAGATCTTCAGATATCGTCGAGGACTATGCTTTTGGAAAAAGCGAGAACCGACTCCAGGCGGCGGACTTTGATCCATCATTCAGAGATGCTATGCTTCAGGGCGGTAAAGCCGGCCATGTCCTGAAGCACTTCCCCTGGCTGATGGACATGCTGCGCAAGCTGCCCAACTCCATGCTGCTCAAGCTGAGCCCAGCCATGGGCGCCTACTCCCAGCTCCAAACCAGTGTGAAGAAACAGGTGGCCGACATCACACAAGCACACCAAATGCACGCGTACGACAAGACGCGCCGCACCATTTTTCATGAGATCCTGAACAGCAAGCTCTCCGACTACGACAAGTCTACGGACCGGCTCTGGCAGGAGGGCGAAGTCGTCGTCGCGGCGGGTACCATCACCACGGCCTGGGCGCTCGGCGTCTCGACGTACTTCGTCCTCGCCACGCCCGACCTACTCTCGCGACTTAAAAACGAGCTCGAGGCCGCGATCCTCGATCCGTCGCAGCCCCTCAGCTTGCTCGTGCTCGAGCGTCTTCCTTTCCTGACGGGCGTGGTGCAGGAGGGCGTCCGTCTCAGCCATGCCATCTCGCACCGGCTGCACCGCATCTGTCCGGACGAGACGCTCGTATACCGCGCCGGCGATCGCGAATGGCGTATCCCCCCTGGTACTCCCCTCAGTATGACCAGCAACCTGGTGCACCACGACGAGCGCGTCTTCCCCGACTCTCATACCTTCAAGCCTGAGCGCTGGGTCAACGACCCCCTGCTGGACCGCTATCTAGTGTCCTTCGGCAAAGGTGGTAGAGCTTGCCTGGGTATCAATCTGGCATATGCGGAGCTCTACCTCACGCTGGCGGCACTTTTCAGGGTTTACGGGACGGAGGAAGTTCAAGGGAAAGATGATGTCGGAACCTTGAAGCTTTTTGAGACGACCGCTACTGATCTCGTTATCACGAGCGATACTGTGGTTCCTGTGATGCCGGAGGATTCCAAGGGTTTGAGGGTTACGGTACATCAGCGATCTGAGTAGGTGGCAGCGGTCTCTTGGACTCTTAGTTTTATGGTCGTGCTACGGTAACGAGAATAATCTTACAGACCTCATGAGTTGTTCCGGATCATGTAGAAAGTAGCCTGGTAGGTTGCTGCTTGCAGCCCTAGTTCGGTTTGCGTATGGATATAAGCAAGGAACTTTAATAGAGCTTGTTGAAATTGGCCGCTGTGGGCGATTAGACACTGACTTATTTAAATTGGAAACACATTTTGTATAACTGTGTAATATATAACTAAAACCTTCTCCCTTGAAGTACCTGGCACTGTTGATCATCGGCCAACAACCAAGCAGTGAGTAGGACCGGGTAGGCTTTAGCTTGCTAACAGTTAGCAACCCGATAGCTCTACCGGTAGTAATAAAGGTTAACAACGGCTAGACAGATAGCTAACCATATAGGGTACGGTTCTCCCTGCCAGCAGACATAACATACCGATAGAAATTACTAAAATATTAAGGGACTATTTTAAAGGAAATAAAGAAGATGACCTAAGAAATGTTTATTTTAATCACTTGCATTTATATTTACATTCTTGTTCAATTTGCTGTTTTAAGTCTCTCAATACTCTTTAAGTCGCTGAACATCTAGATCCTCGGCTTCCTATCTTTCTCTTATGTGGATCAACTGGACCGTGACGTATGTTATCATGGCGTGAGCTGTCGACGTCGTGCTGCTGATATAATAGCCGATCGAGTTCTGTCGATGTGAATTTCGTGAGCTGTAAAGCATTTGCGGAAACGAGCAAGTTCTACAAAGTCTATCAACTAACGCGCAAGGAATTCAGAACCCTCGTATCAAATGTCCAAGGTGGTATATGATTCTTAGTGTCCTTCTTAGCTTTTCTTTCTTTTGCACTGATCTCTTTAGATGATATAATACTTATAGGTCCTGCTATTATAATAGAACCAGTATGTATACTTGAATTAGGTGAGAGATTTGTTAAAAGCCTCTGCTTACCTCTTAGTATAGACATATAAGCGTTATGGCCCCTAAAGAGATAGTACAGTTCTTAACACCGGTTTATCAAGACCTGCATTCTCTAAGTCGTGCCGAAGCGGTATAAACTTGACTACTAGGGAAGCTTCAGTGAATCTTTACTCAGGCACGTAGTACTTTAAAAAGTAGATAAAACGTAAAGTAAATAGTTTATCCTAATGTAGCTGAAAATCGGGTGAAAGACAATCCAGCCAGCCACTAGCTCACGCTTCAAGAGGTTCAGGTCGCCACTTTCACCCGCTAAAGCCTGTCGAACCCGTATTGAGCGTGGAATCAGCCTGAGATGGTCTAGAGCTTTGTGTGTGGGGAGCTGGACCCCATGACCAACACGTCCTAGCGTTAGTTCTAGTGTAATATGGAAAAAGTACATTTGCTGAGCTAAATTAACCTAACCTGCTATTAATACCTCACAACGCTCTCTTCTCTCTCTATCATCCAGTACATCCCTTGTGTACACGGTCATAAAGCTTCTCAAATTCTTCTCTCAATACTGTAATTGATCGCCATTTCTGGCACGATGCAAGGTGCAATGAATGTTGCAGACACAGCTGATCGCAATGCTTTTGAGGAGGAAGCCATTGAAATTGCCTCACAGTGGGCGCAGGAAAAGGTTGAGAATTTCCTGAACGACATTGAGTATGACATCAAGCATGATGACTCTTTTCCTTTTTCTGACATGACTACAGAAGCAATGGAAATGATCACAAGTTGCTCAAGATAAGCCACATCATCAGTCGCCGCACTTCCATCGACGTCTTCACTGGCGAAAGCTCAGACATTGGCAAATTTGCTAAGGACCTCATCGGAAAGCTTGCTGACAGTAAGGTCATGGAGGGTCTTGAGAATTTGATTGGCTCGTTGTTGAACAAGCTGTTTGGATCTGCTTCTGGCTCAGCCCAGACGGAAAGGATATAGTAAGTCATCATCATTAACGACCGCTGTAGACACATTTACATTAACCGACCTCTAGTGAAGTTTCCGTTGATGAGCTCGGTGAACTCAATCGTCTTGACGCGTTTTTCTTTTGCTATCGTTTTGCATCAAGTGGAATCAACAAAGCCGTCATAGGGACATGCATCGTTCGTTCCGCTGCTATCATGGTCGATGACAACGCCTACCGTGTGGTTCTCGCTAGCTCCCCCACCCTCTCCGACGCTCAGCGTGCTTCTCTGGTAGCCAAGTATCAGAAGTAAGTCTCAGACGAAGATGGCAACCACGAAGCTGCTGATTCGACATTTCTTGAAGCCCGGGCCCGGTTATCCCGAACTATGGACTAGTGTAGCTACTTCGGAGCAGTTCCCACAACGGAGGTCGACAGCCACGATTTTCAGATCTGGGAACACTAAAAAGAGTGCCGAGTCAAAGGTGGGGGATCTGGTTAGGAAGTCGGGTCGACCGATAGAGTCCTCAGATTAAAGCTTGAGACGTTGAATCGTGGACTTCTGCAGTTATAGCATCTTAATGACACATTAGGCCAACACACTAAAGGATCCCATCTAATTTCAGCTTCCATAAGAAAATAAACGCATAGCCTCAAAGTGATAGTGATATAATTTAGTAAATAAAATAGCTCCAGTTAAAATCTACTGACAAGCCCCTAAACAACTCCGCCTTTCATCACTTCCCCATTCAACTTCCGAAGCCTCCTCTGTACCTCTAGCAAATGTTTGTTGCCGGGATAATTACCCGTATCAGCCTCATATGACATAAGCTCAATCTCTTGACGCATGCTCATCTGAGCCTTTGGCACGGATTTGCTTGAAACCACTATGCGGGAGTGTGCTCGGCCTCGTGTAAGATTAATTCTGCTATTACCAGCCTGGACTTCCCTAGACGGACAGAAGACATTCTTGACAATCCTGTAGATGTTCTTATGCTTTCCAGGCTCCTGGAGAAACCGTTACAGGTAAAGAGACTATCGTTCTACGGTCCTCTTGTCTTCTAGCAGCTAGAGTTCCAAGTATAAGTTAAACGGCCTAAGGTAACCAAGACGCGTCGGCTAAAAGCCTAAGTCGGCCATATTATCATTCTAATCTGTAGGCACATCGATCGATATCTGCTCATTTATCTCCGCTAGGTAATTACCTGCTTGCATCTTATATATATTTGAAACCTTAGCAAGAAACTCTGAAGGTGAGTCGATGCCATTCTGGTCCCGTACTTGGTCTTTTGTAAGCTTAACACTCTCTAGTAAGAAAATATGGCTGGCTCTGTTTTTCTCTATGCGTAATTGTTGAAGTTGAAACCATTCTCCCTCGGTCTGCCGAATTGCGTCCTCTCAATCCTCTGGGTATAAGGTGTAGATAGCCTTGGGCAGCTCCTCCAATTTAGACCTTTCTTCTTTCAAATAGCTTGTCTTCGAACTCGTAGATCTTCTTTCGACGTCCCCGGTCTCCTTCTAAAGTTTTGGAAATTGTCTCCACCTCTTGCGTGTCTTTGCCAAGCGCAATGCATTTTCACCGTCTCTTTGCCATTCTTTTTCTATAAGATCCCTCTTCTGCTTTCTGCCCCCCCATCTTGATCTAGGGCTTCTTGTTTCAGAAAAGGTTTCTCTCCGATATCCGGCTGGAGTTCAATATCTTTGTAATCAGAATGCTCTTTTCCATCAGGCCCCTTGTGCTGTAAAAAGGTATAACGCAGAATGAAACGCTTATCCTCAAGAGACTTCTTAAGCCTGGTCTTCCTTACTCCCCCTTGAGTACTTCTCAGTCTCTCATGTAACATCCAACTCATATCTGGCTTGCCAGCTCCAAGCAACTGCTGCCTCAACTCTCGAAGGTCAGTCCCGATGGACCCATAGCGGCCGCGAAAGTCTTCCAAGATGCGTTCCCGCGTCTTCTTAGGCTCTGCATCAAGTGCTTTTCTTTGTTCCTCGATCTAGACAATTTGAACCAGGAGAGACTCGGCACCTTGAGTGAATTCCTTCTCTCTCTTCTCCTTCGTCTTCATCATGCGACCCAAGGAACTATCGACTCTCGCCTCAACATAGGCCCCGATAGCATTCTCCCTGCCCCTTGCGATTTGAGCCACCGTAATACCAAATGCTTTAATATCCATACTGGCAAAGGTGTCACACTCATTCATCCTGACGCCTATGGCTTCCTCTCCCCTCATATCGCTCCCAGAGATCCAGTTGTTGATCTCTCCAATGCCTCTGTTTAGGTGTGAGATGAAATCATCGACTTGCGTTGCGTAGTCCCTTATCCACCTTGTTCACTACCTTAACAAGATCAGGATTTATGTCCCTGCTGGCCTGGTCGACAAAGTCCTTGGCATTCAACAGGTCTTCGGCGATCTCCTTGGATAGCTTGTCGAGTTACTCACATTTCCCTTACTTTACGCCTCCATAAGATTGCTTTGAGCAGGCGCCAAACAATTAGAGGACCTCCGTGACGATTCTTCTACGGGCCTCCCCACTTATGTCGCTGGAGAGGGTATAGATATCATCCTGATCCTACATGTTCTCCCCTATACTGAGTTGTGTCTATGGACTCCTGACCGATGCGGTCAACAGAGCCTTTACATGACTTGGCCAGATTATTGAAAAGAAGGAGCTATAATACAGCATTTATACTGACAGGTGATCCCCCATCGGCCATCTTCAAAAGCTGGACGACTAAGGTCTTAAGTCCTTCAAAAGCGGCATTGTTGGCCTTTCTTAGTACAGCGGCAGCTTCACTGAATGGAAATCCGACTTCATCATGCTGCTCATCGTTCAATTGGCTTGAGTATTGGATTGATAGTCAAGCTTACGACATCTCAACAAGACGTGTCAAGCCAAGGTGTTGAAAAGTCTCAATTAAATCAACTCAATCCCTTTAACTCAGTGTTATTTCTCAAAGGCTACTACGATATTTACGTAACATAGAGGTATTATATAACAACTCTTACTTTTGGAAGATCTTGAAATGCACGCATGCTAAACATAGCCTTTCCCCCTACTAAACTCTTTTCTAGTGACTCCCGGGCGTATGCCCGCATCTGGTGCTCATACGATCTCAACGCCTTGGGATTCAGGCCCTCCTGATCTATAGCATCCACTATATTTGCTGCGTCACGTATGGCAGTTGTAGCGCCCAAAGCGGCCGTGGGACTCATCGCATGTGCTGCATCACCAATAAGAGTGACACGTGTAGCGGTCGCCCCAGCTCCCCAATCAGGGATATCTGGGCTCGATGAAAGAACTTTAGAAACTGAGATCTCAGTTGTACTGGTTTCGAAAAGACATGACAGCGACGGGTGTCAATCTTTTGTGAGACTTTGAATCAGAGTCTTTATTTCGTCGGAAGGTTTTGATAGAATATCTGCACGGATACCCTGTGAATCGCAACGTAAGAAAATAACCCAGTAGACATAGTCTTCTGGCAACGAAGCAATCTCTTTGCTGAAGTGCATGGGTTCAAGGAGACACTTCATGCTGCCGCCATGTATAAGGGTGAGGCCTTCCGAGGCAGATCTTGAGAACTTCTGACAGAAGGCATCTGTAAGATATGTCTTACCAAATACTAGTCGTGCTTCTGTGTCAAGGAGGTTGTAGGAAGGCAACAACTGCTGGCGTACTCGAGACCAAACGCCATCCGCTCCAATCAAGAGGGACCCTTGAACGTCAGGCCCATCTGAAAAATGCACAGTGATCCCGTCGTGGCCATCGGTAAAGGACTGATACTTCCGGCCAAACGTGACATGGTCTTCGATGCCTTCTAAAAGATTCTGTCTCAAGACTCCACGATCTGCACTTAAAGGCTTGTATACAGAACGAGGCGGAATCGGAGTGTTGGCTCCTGGCTTGATCAACTTGGCCGTCGGCTCTCCAGTCAAAGCATTGAGGACCGCATTGGGAATGCTAGAGTGTGAGGTAACGGTGTTGCATGACGTTTCCAGGGTTCGATACTTTTCTGGTGGCAGGTATCGCTTGAAAGTTTCGATGCCTTCGTCAGCGATGCGAATGCGATATCCTTGGCGGCGGGCAGTCAGACTTGGATCTGCCTCGTAAACATGAAAAGGAACGTGAATCTTGTGAAGGAATTGCGCCATAGCGAGACCGCCAACGCCAGCACCAGCACCAATAAGTATAACAGGAAGGGTTGTCATTCTGGGAGAAGGAATAGAGGTAAAAGTTTTATGGGAAACAAATTCAGCTAGTAGCAAGTTGCCTGGTTTATTTCAGCATGAAATCATCTTGAAGTTGTCTGGAAACAGTTATTTATGCATTCTCGCCGAACAGGTAGGAGGCCACTAGTCTTATGTTATGAATTCTAGTGGAAGCTGTCATACTTTCCAGATAAGAAGTCCCATGCAGTCGGTGACATGGCGTATATATCTACAGCGAAATGCCGAGTCGCGAGTAACAAATGGGATGGCGCGACGAGTATATCAGAAGGCTAGGAAGATTCTGAAATACAGCTGCAAGACTTTAAGATACCCTTGAATACAAGTATTCAGGTCACGAGGCTAGATGTGCTTTGTGGCACTGCTGTAAACTACCTAATAGAATCACTCGAGGCTCCTTTGTGCATCATCACGTACCGGTATTTGACGCATGGCACTCACAATACTGGAATTTTCCTGAGTAGCAGCTAGTACAGCGCAAACAGCGAAAAACAAAAGCCTTATTCGAGTGCTGGCTTAGTGATTTATGCCAGCCTCTGGTTGTAGAGGGTGGCTGCCTGAACATGACATGACATGACAGATCCGAGGGTCCCACGCCTATAATGAGGTGAATAAACTTCGAACACCTGGCTTTTGTACAGAAGGTCAGAGGGCGACAGGGCAATTCGCATTGCAGGAAGTAACATGCCAGCTATCGCTAGCACGCATCCACCCACCGGAACAGTCTCACTTCTCACCCTCATCATGCTTCAACCCAGCATCCTTCGCCTTCTCATCCGCAAGCTCACACAAAAACCTCCACTCCTCACCACTAACTTTACTCACACTCAATCTCGATTGCTTAAGCAGCTGCATCATCTCCAAAGGACCCCCAGGCTTGCCTAGCTCACGAAGTTCCTTCAGACCAATCGGCACCGCAAACTTCTTTCTGAACTCGACGTGGACCAAGTCCCAGATGGGTTTCTCTTTGGTGGATTTTGGATCGTAATATGGCGCGCCTGGCCGACGGGCGGATCCTGGTGATGTTAGTTGGAGGGTATAAGGGTGGTGGGGATGAGGGACTTACTGTCTTCGGAGAATTCTTTGACGATTTCCATTATACCGACGATGCCTGGTTCTTTGCAGTTGCTGGCGTAGAAGAAGGCGAGATCACCGGCGTTCATGTTTCGCATGTTATTCCGGGCTACGAAAGGTCAGCCTCACTTCAGATATAGATCTATATATCATCCACTGAGCTTGAGTTCATACCAGCGTATGCTCGAATGCCTATATCAAAGTCAGCCACGGAGATTTCTCTTGCACATTGAAGAACATACCATCCCATCCTTCAGGCTCTGTCTTAGCCTTCAAGTCATCAATAGAAAACTTGACATCAACGCCATTCTCAATACGAGTCTCGGGCTCTGCTTTCATGAGCCAGTACCACTGGCCATCGTGCTTCGGGGCATCTGGATTAATTGTCGGGATGGAGTCGATATCTAGATCTTCAGAGACACCACGAGAGCTAGACTGGGCAGGTTCCTGCTTCTTGGCCTGCTTCTTTGCCTTTGGTGCTTCGGGCTCCTCAGTCTTTGTTTGTTTGGGTTGTGCTTTCTGCTTGTCTTGCTTCTTTACAGCCGTCGCCTTGGCAACCTTCTTTGGCGGGCTTGCTTTAGCTGGGGGGGGCGCTTCAGGCTCGGGATTTCCTTTGGCAGCTTGTCGAAGAGATCTTCGCTTCGGTGCAGCTTGCTCTAAAGCGTCGGCAGTAGGCGCACTTCTTTTTCGGGGGGTCATGTTGGGCTGTGAGTGTGTTGAGATTGGCTCTGTCGAAGGCCTGAACGCGCGACGCGTCTGAGTTGAGGCTTGAGGTCTCCGCACAGCCACAGTTTGCGCCACATTATCAAGCACCCTGTACAGAAGCCGTCACAAAGTTAAATCTCTCAATAGCTACAGACAATGCTATCTTAAGACCACTTTGACATATTCGTCCTTTGCAGAAGGGCTTGAACCCAATAATTTTTAATTCAGAGCCTGAATCTACAATTTCTCATTCCTATGTTCCAAATCCGCGATGCTGGGTCAGCCAGCGAAGATGCCGAATTCATCACTGCAGCCTTTGACTCTTCTTTGCCATTTCTTTCCGAGACCGGCAACACTGGTCAATGGGGAACAATTCCGTTCTCTCAAAGAGACGGCTTCTTAGAAGGCACCCGGGACGATATCACACAATCAGAAATCTTCCGACTCAGTAGCCAAGGTCAACGGCGACGAGTTTTCATCGCTGAGGTTGAGGAAACACAATCTAGCAGCGATTTTGCAGACCTTCACCGTCGAAAAGATCATACTGGTAAAACCTTCGTCTCCGTGGGCGCTGCGATGATTCTAGAGGATGAATTTGCAAGTCACATACGCTCTGTTCCTGTCCTGGAGCCCCATATAGCCGCTACCGAGAAACGTGGTGGGTTTGTCTTTCTGGACTTTCTCATCGCAGATCATCGCGTACCATCAGAAAGGCGCAAAGGTGCTGGGTTGGCATTGCTAGAGCATGTCAAAACCTACGCGTGTCAACACGGGAAACTAGCCGTTTTCCTTGACTGCTGGACAGGAGGTACAGACAAGCTAGTTAGGTACTACGAAAGCGCTGGCTTCAGTCCAGTAGCACATTTTAAGTACCATAAGAAAAACGGGGATGTATGGCCTGGTAGGCTATTTCGACTTGATTTGGCACCCACACTACCTTGATTCATGATCCTCGTGATCAAGTAGGTGTTAATAGCAAATAAATCTTTTTAACCACATTCGCGGTGACGCTTATGGGATAGTGCAGTCTTTCCATTAACTATCATTTACACCGGAACATACTTTCTCAACCAATCCCCCATAACCCCCGTGGCAGGGTAATCCTCCTCCCCAAGCCTCAACAACATCTTAACATGCCCCTCAAACCCCTCCCCCTCAAAAACACGCAATTCCACACTCGTCCCCGCCGCCTTGAGCGCCACAGCCAACTCAGCCGCCTGCCGAATATCACCCTTCCTCTGAACATGCAGCAGCAGAAACGCCCCCGCATTCGGCGCAGCTGCGTGATGCGTCGGCGACATGTCCTGCAATTTCTCCGGGTCATCGCTTAGTCCTTTGATCATGTTGGTGATTATGGGGCCGGTGTTGTCGGAGAATTCTGCTAGGGCGTTGTAGTTTGAGCCGTCGAGAGCGATGACGCCTTTGAAGACGGAGATGCTGAAGCCGGACTTTTTAGCGTAGGTTGGGTCGGTGCCAAGTAGAGTCACGACGTGTCCGCCTGAGCTGTGGCCCATAAGGACTACACGCTCTGCATCGATGCCAAGCTCTTCAGAATGCTTGATAAGATAGGCCACCGAGTCAGCGATCTCTTGCACCTGCTCCTTCACAGTGATCTTTGGGATAAGCGTGTAATTGATCGACGCAAAGGCATAACCAAGATTGTTCAAGTAGCTGACTTTCTTTGAACCCGTTGAGTCGAGATAAGTACCGATTGTCCAACTTCCACCGTGGACATACACGATAACAGGGGCCTTGGTGGAACTCGAAGTCGGTTTCCAGAGACGAAGGCGCTGAGCTTCTCTTTCTCCGTACACAATGTCTGTTCCGCCTTGGGGAACATCCGAGTTCATTTCAGCCAATAATGCATGTACTCTGTCCATGTTGATATCATCGTTGGTGTCTTTGTAAATAGAAATGCCAGTGACTTCGCGTCCTCGGGCAGCCAAGTCCTGAGGACTCAACTTCGATGCGCTGGGTGTCTCTGAAGAAGTCATTGCTGAAGCTCTGTAACTTTAGAATGAGAAGAGTGAATTGAGTAGTTTGTGAAGAAAGTCAAGGTCAATTCCATGGCGCAAACCAATCTATTCATAGTGTTTCCTCTTCTCCACTTTGTTCAAGGTCCGCGTAACATCGCAACGTAAGAAATCCAGCTACCTAAATAAGTCCAGGTGCCTGGTCAGGCAGACGCATGAACCAAACAAAGGGTCCTTACTCGACTTCCAGATTCGGTGTGGCCTGGAGCAATTTCCATTTGCTTATCTCCATCCAGTTGCCGTATACCCGGGGTCCCTAAAACAAGTAAATCCACCAAACCAAGGCGTCAGCTTAGCCTAATCCATCTGCGATAAGAACCTCCAGCGCGTATAAAACCAATGGCGTGACATATTTTCTCTGTCAGCACGGTATCAATAACAGAACAGTCCAATAAGCAATTTTCGTTAAATCCAACCAAACTCCAATCATGTCTTTTTTATCACAGCCTCATCTTTTCTTATCCCTGCGTCATCAAGATGCTCTCAGTAAACTCAATCACCGAGCGAAGCTGCTGTAACTGCCCGCCCTCGAGCAACATAAACTCCTGATGGTTATTAATCATCTCCTGCGAGAAATCACAACCATCCTCTCCCGGTTTCGCGTCAACACCCAACTCATTCTGAAAATCCTGCAAATGCGACGAAATATGGCTCAAGACATCTGGATCTAGCGTCAGGAATTGAGCATATGACATGGTCTTGCAAGAAGACGACCCCATGTCTGACTCGATCCAGTCGGAGGGATTGTTGGTCAGCGCTTTTGATATGGCTGTGGTGATGCGCTTCAGAGACTTGAAGACTAGAGGATCCGACACGTTTGGCAAAGCGGAAGAGTCTTTTAGTCTGGAGAGAAAGATGTTTATCATGACGAAGTGGTCTTTCATGGTGTAGAGCTCGTCGCGGATCTGACGAACTTTGGGGTTCGGTGGTTGGTATGGCTTTTTGTGAGGTCGGTCGGGTATTCCTGCCGGGGGAAAACCCATGTGCTTGGTTCTAAACTCGTCAAAATCCCTAGAGCACGTTCATCAGCCTCAGAAAGTATGACAGGGAGAAGGTTTGACTCACGCTTTCAGAATAGGCAGAAATTCTGTAAAAAGATCCAGAATGTCTTCTAACGCCTCGAGGCCCCGAGCTAGCTCCAAATTGGCATGCAGAGGGATATCTGCTGCTGTTAAACGCCTGCCAAGATCTGCTGGTGGAGCAACACTCGAAAGAGTCTCCTTCGTTTTCAGAACAACCTCCTTCAGCGTCGATAGGGCTTCCCATGTATCGGGGTTCATTGGAATATCTATCAATGCCATGTTGGAGCCCTTGGCAGCCCAGTGCTGAGCGTACACCTCAAGCATTTTGCCAAGGTCTGCTGTTTGTGCGCAGAGCTGCGTGCACGTCGAGCAAATCAAGCTCATTGTAGAGATTGCATTTCCTCCGATGTCATTCGCTAGCTTGGCAACGACGCCGAGGGATACAGTGGCGTCGTGGCAGGCCTGGTGATAATCGCTGGGATTCGGGTGGGATGGTGAATCGTAAGGTGCGCTGGCCTCCACTTCTGCGATTTGCTCATCGCGTTGTGTCTCAGTCTGCTGCCGTTGAAATTCAGGGAAGAACTCGACTGTGCGATCTTTTGGGGGCAACTTAGGCAACGGCCGTGTAGATGGCGACGATTGATTTGATGGATCGACGTGGATTCTTGTGTTGGGGTCTTGCGCGGGGAATGGTTGCTGTGCCTGAACGATTCTGGACTGCTCAAGGGCGTTATCTCGTGGGCGAAAAGCGAGTTGTGAATGTGATATGGGATTCGATGGGCCCGCGTGGGATGACACGACGACGTGCGTCGGTAGTGCAGGGGTCTCTTGCGGGGAAGGGGACGGGGATGGCGACGACGGCCGTGAATCCAACGAAATGACGGATGCAGTGCTCTCGACTTCGAGCCAGTCGTCGGCAATAGAATCTCGACGATTCTGTGACATTTTGGTGATGGTTTGATACAAAAGCTTACAAAAATCGATGAGGTACAGGGGAACTTTTGATGGTTTTGAAGGGGAGGATGAAGAGGGTTGGGGGGGAAAAAGAGTGTTGCCTTTCAGCCTGGATTAGGCAGACGTCGCGGGTTGCATCGAGGTTGCAATCGTCAGCCCTATAAGCTTCGCTCATGGCATTAGGTCAGCATTTTCTGTGGCTCATCGTTGGAGAGGGGAACACATTTTGGGATATAATTTTCATTCAAGAGACACTATTCGTCCAAGGAATATTATGCGTTTTGATCCTGCCAATAGATGGTAGTGTTGGAGAAATGGATGAGTCAGTAACGGAGTCACCTTCAATCCAGGACCGGCAGAATTATGTGGCTTGTTTAAGATGGACATGCTTTATCACCCAAGAAATGTAACAATATCGTTCGGTAGCTGCCAAGCCCTTAGAAGGCTCATGCGCCATTGACGATATCGACGCTGAGATATTGGTAGCGCGTCGTCAGTCGGGATCTACTAGTTAGCGTCTTATATGGGTTCCATCGGTTGATTCATAGCGCCAACCGTATGAGATTCCCGCTATAGTCCCTCTAATAAGCCAGCACTATGTACATTCATTTCTCGGAATAATTATTGTCATTGTAATTTCCTGAATCTCTTATTGGGCATCGCCACGTTTGTACGACATTGGGTCGCATTGTGGCTTGCGGGGTAAGTCAGCCCAACGAGGCTCTCACCTGAGGCCTCAGCTCTCAAAACAAGAGGTCGGGCGCAGATTAACTTTCAACTCAACACCCATCAACTCTCAGCATCTGGTCTATCGCAGCGAAATAAGCTTCTCGAACAGCACTGTTCTCGCCTGAACCAGCGGCATGTCGGGCCTCGAGCCACTGGCGGCTCTGGGCCTTGTCTGCAATGTCCTTCAATTGGTCGAAGTCGGATTGAAAACAGCCACGCTCTGCAAAAATGCCTACCGTACAGGCGAGCCAGATCCCGACCTCAGCATCTACGCTCAGAATCTCGCAGCCACAGCTTCAAGTTTAACTCGATCGCTAGAGGTCTCCCAACAGCCTCTTAATATCGAAGATGCGAGACTATTGACTCTTGCTCGGAACTGCCGGGATGCCGAAGCTGAATGGAGGAAGAAAACCCCAGCTTGGTTCCTTTCTCAACAACAACCTCGTAAGCGAGATCGTTTTGGAGCGATTTTCCGAGGTATCATCAACAAACCGGAAATCGATCGCTTAGAACGTCAGCTGCAGAAAGCCAAAGAGTCTCTGGAGACGGATCTTCTCGTCGGCATCTTCAAAAGCCTTGACGTCTCCAAAGTGCAAGCCATTGACCTCCAAGACAAGTTTCGGGACCTGCTTCAGGCGACATCCACCAGCGAAAAGAAACTACATAGCCTTACTCAAGCACAAGTAGCCCTCGTCAACACGCAAATATCAGACCGCATTGATAAAGTTGAGGCATCTGGGAAGACTCATCTCACCGCAGAGCTTGCTAGTCATGAGTCGAGACTCAAGTCACATGCGGATCAAAGCAAAAGTACTCTTTTGACGGAAGCTGAGTTGAGAGAAGAGAAGCGTAGGGAAAATGAGGCCTATGAAAAACTTCTGAGCAGCTTCCAATACCCGGATATGAACCATCGAAAGAATGAGACACCGCGCTGCCATGAATCGACATTCAACTGGATCTTCGAAGAAGGCGTCCCTGACACAACCCAGCGAGTCTGCGGTGGCTTTGTCAGATGGCTCAAATCGTCCGAAAGCAGATACTGGATCAGCGGCAGACCCGGGACTGGGAAAAGTGTGCTGATGAAGTTTATCATCTCCAACAAACGAACCGTTGATTCACTGCAACAATGGCAGCCTGAAGTCCGTATCCTCACCCACTTCTTTTGGAAGGTAGGCAGTCCCATGCAAAGTAGTTTCAAAGGCTTCTTATGCTCTTTGGTCTACCAACTGCTCTCTTTAGATAAAGAGCATGCCATGAACTGTGTCCGACAAAACCCCGACTGGACTCGGAGGGCTGGGCCCGGTGATTGGGACAGTGGGGACCTCCAAGCTCTTCTTTCTGGTCACTTAAGCCTACCAACTCGGCCATTCTGTCTTTTTGTCGATGGTCTCGACGAGCTCCTAGACGAAGATGGCGTTGGAATCCTCCTGAGTTTTCTTGACAGGCTGCAGCAATTATCACCGCTGCTCAAAGTTTGTATGTCAAGCCGCCCAGAGAAAGCCATACGATTACGGCTTTGTCGAGTTCCGGACTTAAAAATGCAAGATCTTACACAAGACGATATCGAGCAATACTCAAGGGCTGCTCTCAAAAGCGAAATTTCTATGACAACTTCCTCAGTCGATATTGAGGAGATTGTCAGAGATATCAGCCTTCAGGCAGAGGGAGTGTTTCTCTGGGCTGTTCTAGTAACCAGATCAATTGCGAGGGGTATTTTGAACGGCGACTCAACAGGGGATATCCGAAACAGGCTTAACAAGACTCCTAAGGAGCTTTACGACCTGTACCGTGATATGTGGACGAGACTGGGCGAAGACTCAGATCTTTATCAGTCTTCGACAGCACTCATCTTCAAGATTGTCCTTTTCACCTGGAAGTCTCTCAATAGCGTTGGGTTATATTATCCAATAATGACTTCGGTATCTGCAATATCCATTTTGGAATTAATGTTGGCGTCAAATGATGACCTGTGGTCCACACCTGTTCGCCACTTTGATGAGCTCTCTACCGCAGATCTTGAGCAACGGTGTAATACACTATTTACCAGGTTACCATTCAGAACGGCCGACCTCCTTCAAGTTGTTCAAATCAAAAATCAGAAGAGCCTACTTGAAACACCCTCGACTAACAAGTCACACCACCCTATTCTTAAGTATAGCGAACTGAGGGTAGAGGCCATTCATCGAACGGTCTTCGACTTCCTGATTGAGGAAGGAAAGAAAATTATGGAGCATCATAATGTCTCTCAAGGAGAGTTGTTCGTCAGAATATTTAAAGCTTGCCTTCTTCGAGATTGCCTCTGGCCCGAAGTTAATTTCCATGAGTGGCGCTCAGACGATACCAATCTCGAAGAATATCCTAAGGGGGGTCGCAGATGGTATTTAGCACGCGGTCGCTTAGAGTATCAACTGCAAGCACTCTCCTGTAATGCCGATAGTATACATGATTCGACGATAGTCGAGATGTTAGATCTTGTATGGGCTTCTTTTGTTTTAATTTCTAAAGATGTCCCATCTCACCCTGACCCAAGGGTCAATGGCGAGTTACCGAGATGCAAGTTCGACTTTCTCTTGTACATTGCCCCTATGGGATTCGAGTCATATCTAAGAGATGATCTCATAGAATGGGAGAACTCACGGCAATTCCATACGTTGTATAAAGTTCTAATCGCTTGCCTTGATTCTGACCGTCCACCTCGCAACGACTTCGAATGGGCTGGTAGACAACGTCTCATAGAACGCATTCTTTGGATTGTTTCTTCAGCCGATAGTTCCCCTATCTCGCATCCGAACGGGCTTCAGTTAAGCAAATACACTTTGGTAAAGGCGAGCTTAGCATGCGTTCTTATCTCTGCCGTCAATAATCCACGCTATTGGCCAATCAGCAGCAACGATGTCTCCTCATGGAGGTCTCACAGAATCGACGCCATACTCAGATTGTTTAGGCACTTCCGGCACTCACTATGCCTTGGCGATCACATTATTATTACATTACGCCCGAAGGACACGAGAATTCTCTGCTACAAACTCCACGATACTTTTCAAACGGCCGTCTACGTGGAAATCAGTATGTCTATCATGTTTCAGGTCTTTTTACAATATGTATTCAGGGGCGATGCAAATTTCAAGCGTCAGGAGTTCGAGGAGGCCCTCAATCTGAAGGCTTTCCCTCAAACTTTGAGGCCCGTCATACTTGGCTTGAGAGGAGGATACTTTCTTGCACCATCTAGCATTGATCTGCCCGTTTTTCAGAGGTACTGCAACGCCAAACTCCTACCTGAACTTCTCAGTCCATCGATTTTAGAAGATAGGGATTGGTGTGAAAAAATGCTGGCTGAAGCTAGCCTTGATACGAGCAAATGGGAGGGCCATACAAGAACCCGGGTTGAGACGCCAGATGGAATAGAAGAGGGGGTCGGTCCGCACGGGATGAACTTCTTCCCTTGTGACACCTGCAAAGCGAAAGAAAGGACTCAGGCATAGAGCTCACATTGCTATCGTTGTCGGTTTCCTTTTGTGTCTTAGAATACAGTCCCACAGAAGTGCTCAAGCCCGGCAAATCACTTGATCTCAGCGTGTTGCCATTACATCGAATACTCATGGCGATCGAAAGTAAAGAACTTATATCAGGCTGTTTTTCCTTGGATCAAGGCTATTCTTTCCCCTTCAGTCGTCTTCCAAATTAGACAGCGTAGTTGTCGGATCTTCGACGGAACACCTTCAGCCATCTGAGAAGCTTCCGCGATCAAATGTCTCGCTGTGGCCCATCCCCAAGTGCTCCTCTTGGAAGCGGCTACTGAGTGTCTCCAACGCTGGAGAAGAAGGGTCTTTTGACACCATCTCAATATCGACTCGATAAGCGCTAGAGAACTCTCTACTCCTATCACTCTCATCCCGAACTCCCTTTCGCAGCCGCTGTGTGTTGGCTGTCAAACGAACCCTCTATCAATTCGTCATGACTATCAAACACTGCACTCTGATTGGATGGACCTCGTACTATATGGACGAGGTAGAGCATACCGCTGTGCGAGATGGTTGAGAACTTAGATGGCTCGCAGTGTTCACGGCATTGATGTACGGGGCCTTGAGGTTGCCCAATCGACGCTTCTATGGCAGCTTTATTTGTGGCGTTCACTCCTACGATGACTGGGGGTTTGGATTGGAGGAACACGTGTTTAAAGGGGCGGAGCAGGTCAATAATTGCGGTATGGAACCATATGCTTGATACAGTCAACTCCTATATCTTCTTTCCTCGGGTACGCCTTTCCATTGTCGGTCAACTTACTGTATATTCAGATCGTGGTCTGGGTTGCTTTCATAAGTTTGTGCTGCCTCTAGCAATGTATCTCCCCAGCCCAATAACCTCTGCAAGATAGCCCCAGCCGATGACACGGAGAATGACTTTTCAGAGTACTAAAGGTTGATCATGTCAAACATCATCATCCATAACTGGCATGCGGATATATATGTTATGTAGTGTCGATACTAGGTATGTCGTGCTGTGCTGCGGTTTTCTTTTCTCCTGGGATTCGAAGCCTCGGTGCCCTTTTGGGCACTGATTCGATAAAGATACTATTTTCGGCCCTAAATGATGTTCTACCTAACGCATCTCGTGGTTAAACTGCTGTGTTGAACGCTGCGCTCCATACACCCTCTTGGGAAAGATCGGATATCCCCGGCTCTTGAGAGATATCGGCATTCTGTGGCTCCATGCCGAGCAGTCTTAATTCCAGAGAAGCCGCTTCGAGAGGGAGGAAGGCGAGGGGCGAATAGACCTTTCGATACTGAACATCGAGCTGGAACTCCAGGGTTGTTTGTCTTGGGGTGACGGTGCCCCTAGCTGCTGCATGTATCGATGGACTATTAATCACGGACAAATTGTCACCGATATAATCTACGATCTCCCTCGGGGACTAGACCTGTCTATGAGATTCCATGATATACAGCGCGAAGCCCTTTGGCTGACCTCCGAGTAGTTCGACCTATTCGGCCAAGGACTGTACATCTCCGCGAATATCTCCAACTTGGGACCCCTCAAACAATCTAGGGCTGAGGGAGGTACCCAGCTGGTCAGAGCTTAGAGTATTTTGCGCTGAGACACCTTGTTTGAGATGCTCGACAGTGGCTTGGAGCCTGGCAATCTGCTCTTTATCTTCTTGGTGGTGATTGAGGCCAGCTGGCGCGTCGTAGACGCGGTCAATCGACGCCCTTCAGACTGATGGCATTTTGGCCGAGCGCCGCCGTACTATTTCTTCAGCATTAGCTGTCGCTGCAGGGCCTGGATTGAAACAAGTTGAAACAAAAAGTGCCTTGACCTTGCGTCTCCGACAGGCTGGCAGATCGTCGGTCAGCTTGAAATTGCCACCGTTGTTACCGGTTTTCCTGAACTCACTCTGACAAGCAACAGGAGCGTTGCGTCTGCGCGGGGGAAGCGCCCTGTATTCGGGGCCAAGAGGAAGTTCCTGGCTATTCTCGCCCTGTGCTCCAGCCGCGAGCTTCGGTAATAGTATCCTCCTTGATCGCGGATCCATTGTAGCTAGTGCTGCAGTTAAAAATGGTTCGCCACTAGGTCAGATTCGTGTGAGGGGAGACTTTTCAGTCAGACTACGGACGGAGTCTCATTAGCTGCTTCTGAACGTACTGCTCCTCATTGACTGCTTCCGATACGTATCGTCATCACTCGAAAGGGCTTATGCAGTTTGTCAATTGAGAGGCAATGAGACAAGCCTATAAGCATGCAATCAAATAATCAATTAAGGCCCCAAGATTAGAACTAGAGTCGAGTTAATAAAGAAACAGATGCAATATATCCATAGAAATTATCATCAAAGCGTTCTGGCCTTCCATGGAGGCTACTAAGTTCTGTCCGCTGATTTAAGCTCTCAGCCACAAGTCTCAACTGCAAATAACACATCTAGCTGACAACTTAGACATTCCCATCGAGGCTAAAGAACTCAACAGGGAACCCAGTAGTCTCCAACAAGCGGGCACACAGTCTTAGTCTTGCACACGCGGTTGTTGTAGCCCGGATAGTAGCCCTTGCAGAAGTCGGCAGTGAAGTACTCTGGCATATAGTCTGAATACTTGTCGCTGGGGTAGCACTAAGTATCGTGTCGTTAGCAAAGCATGACATTCTAGGGGCCACAAGAGTGACTTACAAACTCCCCACCGTCGACTCTTTCGGCGCGGCCGCGAATATACTCGCAGTAGCCGTTCACTGTGGTTTTGCCTTCGGCGTTGATACAGGCACAGGCTTGCACCTCTCGGCTCGCAGTCGCGTCAGGGACTGGAGCAGGAGTGGCCATGATAGCGGGGATGGCCAGAGCGAGGGTAAGAAGGTACCTCATGATGAGTTATTTTGTATGGTTGCTGATAGTACTGATGGAGTGCAATTTGTATTCAATAGAAGCGCTTGTAATAGTGACACGGCGAAGAAGTTGAGTGTTGGCAAGATAAGTATTTATGTTAAACGATATAATGGACACCAGCTTGGCAAGAGGTTTATTCAGCTATTGAACAAAACTATAGTAATCATTACAAATATATATTCAATACTGCTTTAGGCATTCACCTTATAATACACCCCATAGTATCACTTACAATGCCTCATTACATGGATGACTCTCTTGGAATAAACCTAACGAGATTGCACCGTAACTCATTTCTGGCAGGCATAAACCGCAGTATATAAATGTCACATCATGAGCTCGTTACTTATTGCGGAAAGAAAAGCCAAAGGGAGTAGGTAATGATTAACTGCCTGCCACCGCACCCAACCGCACCAATTAAAAACTTACAGAGCAGTCCTCAAAAGGCCGTCGGACATTCGAGGGCGCGGGGTTATGCATACACAACCTCGGTCTGATACCACGCCAGGGTTGCAATACAGACTTGTATTATAGAACAGCCAGAATTAACTGCATTTCCGAATACGCTAAAACCAATTCTCCAGGAATTTCAGGACGGCCAAGAGCCGATCCGTTGTTTGTCATGTTTTATTCAGGGTCCGGAGCGAAAATTGAGTTGCCGGATATAAACAATCGGATCATATCATGGCTAAATAAGTAATGCTTGTTGTGAGTGGCCGGCGGAGTATCAAAGAAGAACGATTGTTGTCATGTATCATTACTCGGTGCATTTTAATATCACGTTTAAATGGGGTCTGAAGAGTGTTTGGGTTTTTATATTGTACATGGGCTTGACTTCTACAAGCGCATTCACTATTATCTACATATAAAATAAGCCTGACCTTTCAAAGGATCAATCTTCCTCCATCAACACATCCAGTTTCTGCCAAGTGTATCTCAGATAACTTAGAACTGGCGAGCGTGGCGGCGAATCTTCTTGGAGGTACCGTTCTTGGAGCGGAGCCAGTCAATGAAGGTGTCAAGAGTGAAAGTCTTGGGGAGAGCACCATCCTCAGAACCTTCCTCCTCGGTGGCAGGGGCCTCAGTGGAAGGGACCTCAACGGCTTGGGTAGCAGCAGCAGCGACGGAGGTGACGAGGCTAGTGGGAGCGACGGGAGTAGGAGCAACGGGGGTAGGGGCAGAAGGAGCTGGAGTCGAGATGGTTCCGTTGGAGGGAGTGTCGGGGACAACAGGTTTGGTGCCAGAAGCAGAGCCGTACAGAGCAGGTCCAGGAATCTCGTAGGTGGTGGAGCCCTTGTAAGGGTCGAAGAGAATACCAGGCTCAGAGTCGGTGTAGAGCTCAGTGGTCAGGGTACCCTCGGGGTTGTCAGTTCCAGAGCCAGTGATATCAATGTTGAAGCACTGAGGGTAGTTCTGAGCACCATCCTTGGAACCAGCACCGTGAAGAGCGATGATCTCATGACGGAAGACGTAGCTACCGGCAGCAAGAGTCTCAGGAACAGTGGTAGTCCATGTGTTGTTGTTCTTGATGAGATCGGCAGCAGCCCAGGTTCCATCCAGACCAGCAGCATCGATCTTGACCCACTTGAGAGTAGCAGGGTCAGCAGAAGTGCACTTTCCAGAGCACTTGGCAACGTAGGTCAGAACGGGGCCAATGTGAGACTCGGGCCAGGCAGACCACTGGAACTCAACGGTACCACCAGCCTTGACGGACATGGAGGTTTTACCGGGAGCAGCCTTCTTGTGGCAGGCAATGTCGGAGGTGCCATAGTCGGAGGGGGGAACGAAGCCGTTGTCGAGGTTCTCAGCAGACCATGCAGCAATGGTGGGGATCTCGCCGCCCTGCTGGGCTTTGTAGTACGAGCTGAGGTCGTAGCCGGCCTGGTAGGTTCCGTCGACCTTGATACCAGTGACAGTTCCGTGGGCGAGGGCGACGGAGGCGAAAGCGCCAGCGAGAGTAGCAGCGACCTTGAAAGACATGTTGATTCTTTGAAAAGAGAGAATTGGTGAAGATGGTGAGAAAAAGTCAGGTAAGGATTTGAGAAAAGAGTGTAATAGACCAGCTTCACACAGTGAAGAGAAAGAATGGAACGGAATGTAGAAAAAAGAGTGAATGCACTGCACTTGAGATGAGAAACTAAGCTGAAGAAACACAAAACCAGACGACAAGAGTTTCACGTTTATATATGTTTCTTCACCATATTTCGTGATCGACAAGCTTGTTATCGCCCGCCAAGAGTCATCTCAATTCACAGTGGTGGAAAACCACGTCGTCTCAGCTTCGTGGAGCCGCACGCCTTTTTCGGATAAGGCCCCGGCCCCAAGCGCGCGGTAATAGGCCCAAGCTCCAAGGACTGTTACAGCTTCAGTTAGATTTCAAGGTTAATTGTTTTATGATTTCGTCTGGACTTGTTGATGGCGTAAGATGCACGTGGAAGGCCTGAGACGTTAATTTAATAAAATTTCCGCCTATCGAACTAATTGTTTAAGCTTATTTCTGGGTCCTGCGTCTGTTCGTCGTTGCTGACTGGTGCTTTGGCGGATTTTCGCATTAGGCTAGTCAGGGGAAATGATGCAATCATGGCTTCTGTGGTTTCGTATATCGGAATGTGGGGAGTTCTTAGGAGACGATCTGTTGAGTCGCTTTGTTATGTCGGTAGATCTCTCTATGTGGAATTTTAAGCACTCAATACCATTCAGAAAATACTTAAGGAAAGGTCGTTAAGTTCTCTGTGACAATTTCAGCTATTAGCTGCAAGTCTCTACTGTAAATGTCACATTTAGCTCACAACTCGTACATTGAGGAGGTGCTGCAATGAGCTTCTAATGCCTTTTACTAAATATTCCTGCGGCTCTGTGTCCGAAATTCTTTCTTCAAGACTCGTGCAGCCATTTGTTGTTGAAGATCTACGTTTCATCGCCAAGACTGTCGGTCATCAATCTGATCGCCCCTAATTCTTTACGCGGGTTGAGTCCTTGTACGCGGTTAACTTGCCCCTGTACCCTGTATCTGTCTTCTCACCTGGAACACCCCCTAGCTTGGCATCGCAAGGTCTGGAAACGAGACCCCTGATTACTGGCGACAATCTATTTTCCCTGTACGGAGTAAAGTTGACCCTCAAATTGACGTCCCTTCAGATACTCCATATAAGAACGCAGAATCAATACCCTATATCGTGTTATTTATAGTTATGACTTATGGCTAAGAGCTTAAATCAGCAGAGAGAACACAGCATATTGAAAGAGATAACCTAGAGGCCTAGCATTCTAACATGCTTATGCTTGAATGTTGATTCAGTGTTAGATTGTTAGTAAATGCAACTGATAGTTCTCATTTGCAGATGTGATTGGATGGGGGATTGTAAGATAAAAGAGACGTACAGCGTTGATAAGGCGTTGCAATGTTCCCTCTATGTGTTGCTCAATGATATTTATTTAAAAACAAACAGCTGTCTTCGCTGTAGCCGATGAGCGGCTTTTTATTATGTCCTGACTAAGCGGCTATGGTAAAGTAATTTTTATAGTTAGACCCCTGCACCGGAGTTCGGAAGATGGACTCGACAAACCTTACTCCAAGATAAACTCTTAACCTAAGGATACACCAAGGAGCGAGTATTGCATAAAGGGTTTCCGGAGAATACAGAGATCAGTTTGAAGCTGTATGTATACCGGCTGAATGCCTAAATTGATCCGTATTCGGCCTGGTATCCGGGTGACGTATCTACTGGATGTCAGATGTGCCGGCTTATGGCGCGGGAATTGTCTTGGCCCACATAAACTGTCTTCTTATCTAATTAAGGTTAGACTTCTACGTCAGAGACATTCAGCTTTCGCCGGTTTTCGATGTCTGGCGCGGAATGTGACAGAAGAGCCTCCCACCGGGTATACGGGATGTCTTACGTTGAATGCGAAAAGCTTATATTGTCAGCTATCAAGGATGGGAGAAACAGCTCCCAATAAGATTTTGCATAGGTGTCACATAAGTACCGTGATTGGTGGTTCGAAACATCATTAGATAAGCGGAAGATTTGACCAAATCATTTTTCCAGAGCATTGTACGGAGTACTGATAACCTCCACAAAGATATCATCGGTCAGTTCGCAAAGCGCATGTCTTAAAGAAAATAGCTGTATTTTCTCTAATTATAAGACTTTATTTACAATTGAGCAACTCAGCAAGTTTTCGGTGTAACATTTGAAGGCTTCTGTTTGTATACGGATAGTCGGATCCAGAGCCCTTCTTCAACCGAGATTCGGGAAGTCCGGAATTTGTGTCTTAAAACTTTATGCCGGTTTTCAAATATAACCTCAACGTCCAACTGGTTAAGAATGGACTCCCGCGGACACCGGGTGGATAATGTCATGATCAGTCCACATATTTATACCAAAATGTCTCCCATTATTCTCCATCACATCCTCATGCAAGCCACATCTTCGAAAGCGAGTAAATACATTGTTTACGAGCATTATTTTGCACCCTAACTCAACCACGACTTCACTTCATATTTCTCGAAACTATCGAGACCGAAACAAAACCAGAGCTACCTTTTCGAAATGTCCAACATTACGGATGCGTCGGGACCGCTCACCCAAGAACAATACGATAAACTGAGGTCAGGATGTCAAAGTCTGATAGAAGGGATCGATACTTCCTACGGCTACGTCCCGACCCTGGGTGCTGGAATTGCCTTCTGTGTTCTCTTCGGTCTGAGTCTTTTTGGCCACTTTGTGCAGTTCGTTAGGAAACGTCGATGGACATCGTTTGCCTTTGGAGTCGGAGCCTTGAGTATGTCAAAATACCCTTCCAGGATCTCGAGCGCAATCAAGAAGAGGATATACGTTGCTGACACTATAAATTAGCTGAAGTTATTGGTTGGGCTGGTCGAACGTGGTCGAGCGAATGTCCCTACAATGACAACGCGTTCTTGATGCAGATTACAACTCTCATCATCGCCCCGACCTTCATCACGGCAGGACTCTACGTTCTACTCGGCGCTCTCATCAATCGTCTTGGTCGTGAATCTTCCGTGCTTGGACCTAGGATGTACGCCATTGTTTTTTTGTCATGCGATATCATCGCTCTCGTCATACAAGCTGTTGGAGGAGCGATGGCCTCTACTGAGTCGGACAAGATTGACGGTGATACAAAGCCGGGAACAAATATCATGGTAAGCTTCACAGTCCTTTGTTATGTGGGAGAGGGAAGCGACAGTAACTAATCAGGATAATGTGATAGGTCGCTGGTATCGTCTTCCAGATGGCAGCCATGGTGGTTTTCGCTGTCCTGGTTCTTGACTTTCTGAGGAGAGTCTTTGTCAAGAAATCTTACTTGCAGTCGAGGAAGCAAGGCATGTCCGATGGTAATGCTTTGCCTAAAACTTATACTTGGCTTTTGGCTGCAGTCTTTATATCCTTGACCATGATTTTCATCCGAAGTATCTACCGAACTGTTGAGCTTCTACAAGGCTGGAGTGGCTATCTGATTACCCACGAAGGATACTTCATTGGCTTAGATGGTGCCATTATGGTTGTGGCTATAGCCGTTTTCAATTTCCTTGATCCGGTCTATCTACTTTGGGGGCAGGACGATAAACTGGCGTCATCACTTGGATAGAATGAGCTAAGGGGGGCAGGAGATATCAGTATGGAGCGCTGGGATGAGTCTACTATAATGTCTGACTAAGGCAAGGAATTAGCCTTACAAATTTCTAAAGGGAATAGAAGTACTTGAAAAGTTTATACAGTATAATGGTTAATTATATTATTATTAATAATGTTAGTCATTGTTTTGTCTCGTTACACTTTATCACTGCTTGATCTGATAACTCGAAAAAGGCTGCCATTTCGAAACCTCAATTTCGACCAATCTCTTCTCTATACGTATCTTGCTAGCTTTGAAAAATGGGCCAACTACAGCACAACCTATTGGCTGTCGATCTGTGAGTTGTGTTGCAATAACTACGCGATCATTGGACAAGAAAAGCCCTCGTCGCCATGCATGATTCAGTTGACAGCCCAAGCCAATCTCATTTGCTCGAATACGCTGGGCGCAAACAGGGGTATTTTCAGCTTGCTCTACGAGTATGCATTGTGAACAGACGCCAAGGCGGGGTTTATCTTCTTGTATTGGCCAGCTTCACTAGGAATCATCGCGCTGCCCGATTTTGTGCAAGATCAACTCCCTTCTTTTTATCTACGAACCTCAGTTTTGTTCTGAACCTCCTCTGGAATGAGGGGCCGGAGGCGCAAATCAGCATGCTGAGTCTTCGAGGAAATCAGCCCGTGCACCATGCAGCTTTTGATAATAATCACCGGGTCATTACATTGCTCCTAGAGAAGTAAGCAAACATCGAGGTATGCAGAGAGATTGACCTCACACCACTCTGCGTAACTTCCATTGCAGGATCATTCGAAGCTTCTGGGGCTCTTATATCTAAAAGAGCATACACCCATGCGAAGTCCAAAGGTAGAAAGAAAACACCAATACTTTACGCAAGCGAAAGGTTGAGTTCTCGATTATCACTTCTGTTGCTGGAAGGGGCTGCACCCCTTGCAGATACGGATAACAGACAGTATGACTGCTCTCACCGCATGCTAGAAAATTAAGGGGGTTCTTTACAAGATTTTGTGGATATCGCCATTCTGTTTGTTAGCACCGGAGCAAACATCAACCACCCAAGTGTTGGTGACATGTCGCCCCTTGGAAGTGCATGTCTTCTGGGGAAATCAACGAAAGCTAGGATCTTAATTGACTATGGGGCAGACGTCGGCTCATGCGGCTCAAGGACAACCGTGACACCACTTATGGTGGCGTGTAAAAGGTCAAAGAATAAGGAAATCATTGCTATGTTGCTCGACCACGGTATCGATCCTGACAATAAGCAGAACTCGGGGACTAACAACAGGTTCCATGGTCTAAAACCTGGTGGACAAGAAAGTCGAATATTGATGATAGACCAGCTGTGGTTCTGAGTAGTTGATGAGAGTGTATTTACCGATTGCGTGTATTGCTCCTAGCAACTACACTGTTCCCAGAGACTCTCATTACAGCCACAACAGAGAGAAGGAGCCGGAGACTCTGCTGGTGGAAACTATAAAGAGAAATCTGGCAGGCGACGAGACACGGAGCTGTTTTGCACAGCCCCAGTCAATCCATATGTTCATCGAACAGATTCTAGGCATCACAACTAGATCTTTCGAGTAGCCAATAGCTGATCTGAAGACTCTACTAGACTTCTTCCGGGAGTCTGTTTGAACAGTGGTTGGTTCAGTCCGTCTTGATGAAGATATACTACTTCACATACTAAAGAGTTAACAGGCAAAGGCCGAAGCAGAACTGTTCAAGGTTTTCCGTAGTATTCTCACTGCAGAACGAGGCCAACAGGGTGAGTCTTCACTCCGAGCTGGACATGTAGTCAAAGTGATGCTATCAAATCCATATCACATCGTCTCCCCTGAAACTACCCTTTTGGATAATATACGCGATATTCGAGATGAGCTCCAGATACTCAGCACGCTCGCCAATGACCAGGACGCTGTCTGGAAACAGATGTTGTCTATGTTCACAGCAAATAGTAAACTTCGTTATTATTATCTGTATACACCAGCAGATGCCAAGAGCAATCTGGCAGGTTTAATAGCAGAGGCAGAGACAGTTCATGACTCTATGAGTTCAACCCAGTCGGAAATCTTACTTCGCAGATGTCTGATGCAAACAGTAGGAAATAATGCTGTCTTTATCAAACAGTCAGTGTAACTGCTATCGGCTTTGTCCCAACTATCATATTGGCATGGAAGATCAATAAAGTATCCGACTGGTAGAAACCGGCGGAACCTTTGGCCCAAACTAATCGAAAAAAGACTTTGACAGGGAGGTAGACGATAGTGGAAGTCACTCAAGTCGACTGAGTCGAGTTGGTGGTGCTGTGAGGAGGAGAAACACAGGTGGGCACGGAATGGCTTGATTGGGTCTATCTTAAAGTACCAACCCAACATCATACTCACATGAGATTATGTTCAGAAGGGAAATCACATGATCAAATCTTGAACACTTTACTTGGCTTCATGCCCGTAAATATATTAATCTAAGAAATTATCTGATAGAAAGTAATAGGTGCAGGTAATAGGTGCATGTACTATGCAGCGTATATATCTCCAAACCTTCATATACTCGTTGCTCCGTATGAGCAGTCAAATTATTTACAGGAAGAAGGCGACAAAACCGGCCGCAAAGAGAGCAGCTCCGACGCTACCTCCGACACGTCCAGCACCGGCAGTAACCTGGGTGGGAGTGGTGGCAGGAGGAGCAGGGTAGGTCTCAGCAGGAGTGCTAGGAGCAGGGACAACGGGAGCAGTCTCAGCAGGCTTGCTGGGAGAAGGAGGCTGAGGGTAGCTAGGGTGAGACTCCTTGGGAGGCTGAGGAGCGGGAGGCTGGGCAGGCTGGGTCTCCTTGGGGGGAGTGACACCGGGCTGGGTCTCCTTAGGGGGTTGAGGGGCAGGAGGTTGAGCGGGGTGAGTCTCCTTGGGGGGAGTGACGCCAGGCTGAGTCTCCTTAGGGGGAGCGGGGTAAGTCTCCTTGGGAGGTTGAGGGGCAGGAGGCTGAGGGTAGCTAGGGTGAGACTCCTTGGGAGGCTGAGGAGCAGGAGGCTGAGGGTAGCTGGGGTGAGACTCCTTAGGAGGCTGAGGCTTGGGAGGAGTCCAGGTTCCGTTACCGGGGTGAACAGGAGGAATGACGATGGGCTGAGTCTCCTTGGGAGGAACAACGTGGGTCTCAGTCACAGGGCAGACGGTGGTAGAGACAGCGTATGTCTCGGTGGTGGTATGGGGCTTCTCAGGGCAGTTGGTAACCTCAGGAGGGCACTTAGTAACAGTGTGGACCTTGGTGGTGTAGATGGTTGAGGTTGTCAGCTTGGTGGTTGTCTCGTGAGCAGGAGGAGGAGCGACGTGAGTCTCGGTCACGGGGCAGACAGTGGTAGAGACGGGGATGGTCTCAGTGGTGACATGAGGACCGACAGGGCAGTTGGTAACCTCGGGAGGACACTTGGTGACAGTGTGCACCTTGGTGGTGTAGATAGTCGAGGTTGTAAGCTTGGTGGTCTCCTCATGGGTAGGGTACACAGAAGAGGGGTGCTCCTCAGTCACAGGGCAGACGGTGGTGGAGACGGGGATAGTCACGGTGGTGACGTGAGGGCCAACAGGGCAGTTGGTAACCTCGGGAGGACACTTGGTGACGGTCTGGACCTGAGTGGTGTAGATGGTTGAGGTGGTCCACTTAGAGGTCTCGGGGTAGCCAGGCTTGGTGTACGAAGGCTTGGTGTAGATTGGCTTAGTGTAGGAAGGCTTCGTGTAAGTGGGAGGCAGGTAACCAGTCTCAGTTGAGGTACCCTTGGCGGGGAGGGTATCGCTAGGAGGAAGGTAAGGAGTCTCGGTTGAGCTCTCAGCAGAAGGAAGAGTCTCAGTAGGAGGGAGGTAAGGAGTCTCGGTTGAGCTGTGCTCCTCGGGCTGGGTCTCGGAAGGAGGAGGGTAGACACCAGTTGTCTCCCCGGGGGGAGTATAGACACTGGTAGTCTCCTCAGGAGGGGGATAGACGTCGGTGCTCTTCTCAGGAGGAGGGTAGACGTCGGTGCTCTTCTCAGGAGGAGGGTAGACGTCGGTGCTCTTCTCAGGAGGAGGATAGACGTCGGTGCTCTTCTCGGGAGGAGGATAGACATCAGTGCTCTGCTCGGGAGGAGGGTAAACACCGGTAGGCTGGGTCTCCTTAGGAGGAGTCACAGGCGTGGTCTCCTCGGGAGGAGTGTAGACGTCGGTGGTCTGCTCAGGAGGAGGGTAAGCCGCCGCCGGGGGAGTATAGTCGGTATCAGGGACAGCAGGAACAGGGTAGTCCCTCTCGACAACAGCAGCATTAGCCAGGCCGACGGCCGCACTAAAAATAACGAGACCTCGCATCTTGATAGATTTTGTTTAACGAATGCTATAAACGAGTGAAGCGGTTGGTTAAACGAAAGGTGGGTGAAGAAGAAAGCCGGACACAAATATTTCTGGGGGAATCACCCAAGACTCTTATACTCGATGCAAGGTGTTTCCCCTCCCCCCTTTGGCAAACACCCCAGGATCTTATCATCTTGGCTCCCTCGTGTCCTATCGGCCCAACTGTGTAAGGCCAGAAAAGAAATACGGGCTCTTCTCCATAGTTCATCCCGGTAACGTGATGTAATAACAGCAGGAAAAAAAGGTTGGTTGGGTAAAGTTGTACGGTGGACCTCTGCTGCGGGCGGCTCACAGGGATCCATAATAAATTACATCCATGCTCAAGATCACGATGTTGGAGTGCGACCGTATGGACAAGTTCGGATGTGACGGAGCACCCATCGTGTTCGTCTATTACGGTTGGTACACGGTGCAGCTGAAAAAAACGTTTGGTTGAGCCGCTTGAGTGGCTACCAGTGTTTCGCCGTTTTTTTAATTAGATAACGTATGTGATAAGCAT